>MDKH01144188.1:0-36418 GCA_005239495.1 Nicotiana undulata
TATATATATATGATAAAGCAAGAAAAATAATTCTACACAAACAAGAAAGACAAACTGCAACAATAAATAAATAACTCAGTCGCCTATTCCAAGCCTCAGCTATAACCAAGATCTCACACAAATTTCCAAACTTCACTTTAAAATAACTGTACGTGCCTACTATGAGGAACATTAGAGTAAAACAATAAATTTTACAAATCTTTGTGTTTAAAATCAGTAAACATAAATGTCCTCCCTTATCACTTTCTTGTTGCGGCGTGCAACCCGATCCCACCTGTCCACCCTTATCACTATCTTTTATCTCACATGTCCACCCTTATCACTATATTTTATCTCAATAGTTGTAAACAGAAAACCGTACTCCTCATAAACTTCATTAATATTATCTCAAAATGGAACCAACGGGAATGAATATATATATATATATATATATATATATATATATATATATATATATATATATATATATATCGTAAGGGTGGACAAGTGAAACCAAGAAAACAACTAATACTTTTTCCAATAATAATTGCAACAAGACTTAACAACAAATTAACAAGCCAGGTAATCATGAAAACAACAATGAACATGAAACAATTAAGACATTATTCAATTAAATTGGAAACGGGGAAAGGATAATATAGGCAGATAATTTGGTGGTGCATAGATACTCGTCACCTCACCTATACACCACACACATGCAATTTTACACAACAATTAAGTTGGGGATTCCTATTCCCTCATGTCAAGGTTAAACAAAGCACTTACCTCAAATTCGCAGGCCACTCACTGCTCAATTATAGCTTTTCCTTTTGAATTTACCTCCAATACACTCGAATCTAACCATAATTAACTTAATATCATTAATTAATGCTAAAGGAACTAACTTTACTGAAAATTATAATTTTTCCTAAGTTTTATCAAAAAAAGTTAAAACCTGACCCCGGGCCCGCTTGGTCCAAACTCGCTGTTCGGACCAAATTACGTTTACCCATTCACCCCCGAGCCAGAATATACAATTAGTTTCAAAATCCGACCTTAATTCGAGTTAAAGATTTGATTTTTACAAAATTCCCTAGTTCTACCCAAACCCTCAATTTTTACCATGAAAACTCTTGATTTTTGATTTAAATATGATGAAAAACATTGGGTAATTGAAAGAGTAAAGTTTATAATTGATTACCAATAACTTGGGGATGAAATTTGGTAAAGCAAATCATCCTAAGGGCTGTGTAGTTCGAAAAATAGTGAAAGAAAGGGTTCTGTCCGCGTTTAGAACAGGTTTTATATCGATTGGAAGGTCCTCATCGCGTTCGCGTGAGCCTGCCCGCGTTCGCGTATGGTCATGCCTTATTGGCCTTCGCGTTCGCGAGAAAAGGGCCGCATTCGCATAGCTTTGCCAGTTGGGGCCTTCGCGTTACCGGGGCCGAGTTCGCATAGCTTAGGACAAACCCCCTCCCCCAGGGCCAGTAACACATCGCGTTCGCGGAGGGAGGGTGCGTTCGCATAGAACAAAAAGGGGGCCAACATACTTTACTCTACGCGTTCGCGATAGAGGCGATGCGAACGCGAAAAGTTAAATACCTGGGCACCAGAAAATAGAAAACCAACAATTTTCTTAAGTATAAACACCCTGTGGCCTATCCGAAACTCACCCGAGCCCTCGGGGCTCTAAACCAAATATACACGCAAGTCTAAAAATATAATACGGACTTACTCGTGCAATCAAATAATGAAAATAACATGTAAAACTATGAATTAAACCTCAAAACTCATCATTTTTCTCAAGAACACTTAAAGTTCATTATTTCTCAACCAAGCGTCCAAATCACGTCAAATAAACTCTATTTTTAACCAAATTTCACTGTTACCATTTAATACTATAACAAATCTGTACCGGGCTCGGAAACCAAAATACGGGCCCGATACCAATGGTTTCAAACATTAGTTCTTTTTTTTACTTCATTAATAACTCAGCAAAACAATTTCTTTCAAAAATTGATTTTTAAGGCTTGGGACCTCGGAATTCATTTCGAGGCATACGCCTAAGTCCCATATTTTACTGCGGACCTCCCAGGATCGTCGGAATACAGATCCGGGTCTGTTTGCTCAAAATGTTGACCAAAGTCAACCATAATCAAATTTTAACTCTACAAATTATTATTTCACATATTTTCACATAAAAGCTTTCCGGTTTCATGCCTCGACTGCGCACGCAAATTGAGGTAGTTAAAACTAGTATTTTATGGCTAATAAGCCTAGAATTAGGTCTAATTTCATAAAATGACCCCTTGGGTCATCACACTTCTGTTATCGGTATTACTTTGATAGTCCTTTCTTGTTAGATTTGGGTCGTATGCTGCAGGTTATATATATTCGGTAGTGTCTCGACGTGGCCTCGTCACTACTCTAACGAGGTTAGTCTTAATACTTACTGAGTACTATCGTGGTGTACTCATACTACACTTTTGCACATCTTTTTATGCAGAACTAAGTACTTTGGACTAGGTCGGTTTTGATAATTATGCTCGGTGTGTCTGGAGACTTCAAGGTGTACCTGTTGGACGTTCGTAGACTCTAAAGTCACTTTCTGATTTATTTGATTACATTGTTTCATTCTTTTTCAACAGTGATGTATTTATTACGTATAACTACTCCTAGAAAGGCTTATGACTTGTACTACCAATTTTGGGAATTGTAAGTTTATAGAGAATACTATTTCTGAGTTGTTAGACACTACTTATTTATTGTTGTTCAGTATTTGTTAGTCTTACCTAGTCCCTAAGACTATGTGCCATCACGATACCCAAACAGAGGGGAATTTGGGTCGTGACAAGTTGGTATCAGAGCTCTAGGTTCATAGGTGCTACGAGTCTTTAGCAGGTTTAGTAGAGTCTTGCGGATATGTTTGGAGATGTCCATAATTATCTTCGAGAAGCTACAGAAACTATTAAGAAATTTCACCTCTTTCACTCCTTATCGTGCGACTTTGATTCAGCTCGAAGCATATATCATATGTCCCCTTTTTGCATTCACTCGTGTATCATATTGCGCACCCGATATCATATACGCGCCAACTGTTCGTGATGCGGTGGATGTACTATGATGGAGTTAGGGATGCTCAAACTAAGAATACAGAGGTATTAAGAGACTCTTCAGCTATTCACATAGGGGGTGTAGCGGGTTCTGGCATCTGGTTGATTAGTACGAGCTTGGGAGGGTTTAGTTGGTTCACGAGTGGGCGCGATTGTGGTAGGGTCACAAGGTGGATGTTGATTTGGGGGATAGTTGGTGGTATTGGGGACTGTTTTGTTCGCATGAGGTTTGTACTCTGTGGAAGATGCATTTTTATCATTCAAGGCACTAGAGGGAGCAGTTTTGACTGTCACGAGAATGGGTGTGCGCTTAGTAGATGACTATGAGTACAGTGTGATTGGTGTTATACGAGCTGTGAGGGTTAGTTTTGCGGATCATCAAATTTTGTTTTCTATGGCTTCGTGCCAAGTGGGGGAGTCCACTAGCGGCAGTTAGATTGCAGAGTCAGGTGTTACATCAATTTGGTTCGGAGATGTGTATACATATTTATGGTATTGGGAGGTTCTCCGAAATTTGCATATGATTAAGATATGAGATCTTGCATGGGATGATGTTGGGACTTGTAGTGTTTCTACGTCATTAATGGGTATCCATTTCAGTATTCAAGGGAAGTCGAAGAAACAACTTCAGATTCACAGGAGGTCTATTCAGCATGGTCATCTTCATTGTGGCATTACAGGGTGCTTCAGAGGAAATACAATGGCCTCTGAGCTTCCGGGCTACGTGGTTCGTGCTAGGATTTTCTGCATTGGTCTTTGGTTGGGATCATTGTGTATCGACAGGGAGAAGTTTTATCCCAGAGAAGTATTAAAAGAAATGGGTCAGCTCTGTGGTGTTGGGTCAATATAGCAATGGAAGTAATCGGTCCTTTTTGAATGGGGATTCTTTACCGGCATCTGTGGTATTACTTTTGAGTTGGACAGTTTGTGTGATTCGGTTGAGTTGGGGAGATGCGGTCCTGATGGCTTAGTTGCATGCAGGGGGAGTCTCGGATAGTTCCTGATGGTGTTGGCCACGGCTTGAGTCAGCTGGCTGTTATGGGCATAAGGAATATGTTGTACATTATGGTTTTCTCCTGAATGGAAATCTAAAGTTAATAGAAGGTTGGTATTATTGGATATCACATGTGAAGAACGTGCATTTTAGGAAATACCCTTGAGTTTTGGTTTGCGGGTGCGTGGCTAGTGGCATGGTGATTACGGGGTCTCAAGGCTTTTGAGGTTCAGGTTTTGTTGCGCGGCTGGAAATCTATATGGGTGCTTCAGTAAGATGATGGGGTGTGAGTGATGTATCAGCCATTCGATTAGCGTGGTTGAGTTCGAGTATGGAAATTTCGGTATTCATGAGGTTTCGGGGCTAGATGTCCCCATATGTGGGCTATTTCTTGTTTGCGGATAGTGAAGGCATGCTGAGAATGGGACAACTGATAGCATACATTATCTATAGGTTACTATGGACTGTTGGAAGGATATTCACCTAATTGGGAAGAATCATGATTTGGTTGGGAGTTGTTTGAAAGCTCAACGGGAATGTGTATTTAATAGCATATCAGGATAGGGTACTCTTGTGAGCTTGATATCACAGTTATGTTACCGGGCAGAATGGATGTTATTTGTGCCCCTGGTCTACTTCATATGCTACTCCATTATGATGTAATGGGCTTTGGGGTTGTATGATTATTCTCCACACATGTTGTAATTCTTTTCAGGCCTCATGGCGATATGGGCAAGATAGCCCTCGTGATGTTGATTTGTTCACTGTACCTTAGATGTGCTTGGTTTCTTCCATGTTTTATTATTTCTATTCATTTTCCCACAATTTTACTTGTGCACTCTGCTGTGCTTGACATCAGTATCCATGTGATCAGTGAAACCGAGCTCTTTGGCTTGATGAGTATTTGGGAGCGGGTTGCACGCCGCAGCGGATGTTATGTGGGATACCCTTTCCTTATGTTTATATTGTGCTTTGTTTTCCCTCTGTGGGATAATTTGATGAAACTGTACTTTGTCATTATATCTGTTGTACTTGTTAGATAATCCTCGTACCTTGCTTTCCTTTTATTTTTCTTCATGCCTGGGTTATTGCTTGTTGGATGTACGGACCCTGTTAGGTGAGAATCTGTGTGGTGTCGTGATGAGTTGTTAGCTGGGCTGCTGTTATTGGCTAAGAATAGGTTCTTAGACCTGAGGTTTGCACTATCGTACTGGGTTGAGGAGCAGTTGGAAAGATGATGATATTTCCGCTCAGATTTGGGCAATGACTCTTGAAGGACAGGAGAGCTTCTTGGCTTATTGACTTAATGGGTGGTTGTGAGTTTCTACATGTTTCTTCTGTCATGGTCAATTTCGTGGAAGTCCGGAACAAGGTTTTATTCAATGTGAAGCATAATGCCGGCATCCAGAGTGTTCTTGGGCAACTATGATGATCAGAGGGTATTACTAAGGGCATCTGAGTTGTGTGGAACAACGTGTAATTGTGCTCTGGGTTAAAATTGTGGCTCTATTCAGCTTGTTCAGGTTTGTACAGTGTGATGATGCGAGATTTGGGTCCTATGATGAATTTCAGATGTGGAGATTTGGGTTCTGTCGTAAGGTTATGGACTAAGGATGAAGTGAGATCTTCAGTTAAATTGCGTTGTCAGTCCTACATATGTTTGGGTGATGGGGAATCACCCCCGAGTGTATGTATGATGAGCTCATGCAGTGGTTGATGTCTTTGGAACGACTCCAGGCATGTTCAAGGACGAAAATATGTTTAAGTGGGGTAGAATGTAACGACCTGACTGGTCGTTTTGAGCAATTGTGTCTAGTTTGGCAATTTGAGGTCACGAGTATCTTCACCCAGTGTATTATGACTTGCGCGCATCGTCGTTTTGGGTTTTGAGAGGGTCGGAAAGGATTTAAGGAGTGACTCTCATTTTAGAAGTTTGAAGTTGAAACAATTGACCCAGGGTTCGACTTTTGAGTATTTGAACTCAGATCGATGTTTCGACGGTTCCGGTAGGTCCGGATAGTGATTTTAGACTTGGGCGTATGCCTGGAATTTAATTTGGATATTTCAAAAAGGTTTCGGCATCATCTGGCGGAAGTTGGCAATTTAAGGGTTTAGAATTCTCCTTAAGTTTTACCATGGTTTGATTTTAAGGCTAACGGGTCCGGATTGTGGTTTTGGAACTTGGAATAGGTCCGCTCCGTCAATTGGAACTTGCCTACAAAATTTGGTGTCGTTTGGAGTTGATTTGATGTGGTTCGAACGCTTGGTTGCAATTCTAGAAGTTCTAGAAGTTTAGTTTGATCTTCATGCGCTTTGGCATCCGATTCGTGGTTTTAGAAGTTATGTTGATGATTTGAGCGCGCGAGCGAGTTCGCGTTGTGTTTCTATATCGGGGTGCATGATCGTCTTGGAGCCTCGAGGGCTCGGGTGAGATTCAGATTGGTTTCAGAATGATTTCTTTCATAATCTTCGATTTCTGGTTCTGGTGCCATCGCATTTGCGATGTTTATGTCGCAAATGCAACTATCGCAATTGTGAAGTGTCCTTGCATTTGCGAAGCTGAGCTGCTGAGGAAAGGACTCGCATTTGCGAGGCTTGTTGAGTTCGCATTTGCGGACTCAGCATCGCATTTGCGATAAAGGCCTAAGCTGAGTTTGTTAGCATTTGCGATCTGGTGGACGCTTTTGCGAGGGTCCAGTGTCCATGTTTGTGACACTATGGTCGCATTTGCGAAGGCAACAGGGAAACAATCTTCTCTTTTGCGATAATTTGTTCGCATCTGCAGCCTGTTAAGTGCTGAGAATTCCAAGTTTTTGCTTTATTTTTCATATTTTTGAACCCTATCTTTGAGGTGAGGCGATTTTGTGAAGAGATTTTCATACCAAGTCATTGGGTAAGTATATTTAATCAATTTCCAACTATATATCATGACTTTGTACAAGAGTTAACATCAAATACATGAGAATCTAAAGGAAAATTTGGAAAAATTTGTAAAATCTTCCAAAATGTAAAATCATGAATCGAAGGACAGATTGGTATCGGAACATGATAATTTTGGTATTGTTGAACTCGTATCAGAATGGTTGTTCGGGTTTTGTGAATTTTGTTGGGTTCTGAGGTGCGGAATCGGGGAGTTGACTTTTGTTGACTTTTTGCAAATTGCATAAGTATCGTAGCTTTGTTAATTGAAATTATTTTCTCTTGCATTGTTTGATGTACTTAAGTCGTTTTTGGCTAGATTGAGTCGAGCGTTGGTGAATTGGTAAAGGAAACGCTAAATTGTGTATTGAATTGGCCGAATTGAGGTAAGTGTCTTGTCTAACTTTGTTTGGGGGAAACCACCATTTAGGAATTGAGTCAATTATGCTATTTTGATATGTGAAAGCCGTGTACGCAAGGTGACGAGTGGGTACACAATTTATATGTGGTATTGACCGATTAGATTACCTAGTCTCTTTCCATACTTTTGAGTAAATGATGTTAGACTACTCTCACATGCTCTAAATGATGTTGTTAGTCCTTATTTACCTCTTATTTGTTATTTGGCCTCTATATGCCTTGGTTGTTGTCATTGTCTTCATTATCATCTTGTTACCCCTTAACTGTGGAGTTATTCTATGATTACATGCTCATCTGTTACGAGTCCAAGTGGTTGTGAATACCTGTGTAGTTATCACGTGCCTTACATGTCTTGTTTTCTTGTAAAGGTTGTTGTATTCCTTTGATTGTTACGTGGTTCCCCTGTTGCCGTGTACTCATATGTTTCATTGTAGAATTCCTTGTAATTGAGTTGTTGAATCGTGGTTGATTGATTTATATTATTATATGGTGGGATCGGGTTGCACGCCGCAACATGACGAATAATGGGGTATTGATGAGGAGGAATAAGGGTGAATATGATTATTCGGTGGGATCAGGTAGCACGCCACAACAGGAGAAATAACGGTAGATTGACACGGAGCAATAAGGGTGAATTATTATGTTGATAATGATATATGGTGGGATCGGGTTGCACGCCGCAATATATATTTATTATTTACTTTTATTGTAATTGTTACAGATGAATAAAGGAGGATTGGTGGGATCGGGTTGAGCGCCGCAACATATATATAATATTTACTTTTATTGTAATTATTACGGAGGAATAAGGGAGGATTTGTGGGATCAGGATGCGCGCCGCATCAATATATATTTTTATGTATTTCTCTCTGACTGTGTAAATTTTTCGGTAGTTTTACATTTCACTTAAGAATTGGTTATAGCTGGATACTGATAGGCCCAGTGAGTTATGTATTTATTTCTGCAAATTACCGACTTTAAAAGTGAATTTATTATGTTGAGTCATTACTCTTGCCCTGCCGAGTCGTTAGTAAGATAGTATTTAAAATAAATGAAAGCACTAACACCATGTTACCTTGTGTGACTTTAAGTTAAAACCCGCCGATTATTTCTATATTTACCATTTCTACTAGTTGTCATATTTTACTTTTCTCAACTTAATCTTCTCAACCTGTCTGAGGTTTTGTTTTACTTACAAATGAATTGTTATTATGTTTTAAACTAATAAATTCTATATTAAATGCAATAGTCATTCGAAGTTGAGTTTTATTTGAAAAGTGTTATTTTCCTCACGCAATTGATTTCTAAAACCAAACCTCATCTTTCTCATTGATTTCCTATTTATAGAGAAAGAGAGATGCAATCCATTGAACATCGTAAGTAGTATTTGGCATGGATATTATGTACCGAATGGCACGTGCATGTCGTTGTGCGATATGAGATGGAAAGTGTAACGACCCGGTCTGTCTTTATGTATAACCTGCATTATAATTACTGTTATTGACTTGTTATAGGTTGGTTATACTGCTATTGATGTGTTAGAGTTGGTAGGCTTGAAATCGAAATGGTCGTAGTGAGAGTTTAATCATTTAGTCTTTAAAAATAGCCTTAAAGTTGGAAAAGTCAACCGAGAGTTAACTTATCGGTAAACGACCTCGGAATACGGATTTTATGGCTCGAATAGCTTCGTTAGGAGATTTGGGATTTAGGATTATGATCAGAATATTTTTGTGATGTCCGGTGTAGAATTAAGCTTGAATTGGCGAAAGTTAGTTTTTGGTGATTTCCGGCCAGCAGGGAAAAATAGGCTATCGGAGTCAGAATGTAATTCCGACAGTTGGAACAGGTTTGTAATGTCATTTTGGATATGTCTACAAAATTTCAGGTCAATCGAAGTTGTTTTGGATAGTTTCGGCATCGTTGGTGAATTTTAGAAATTTGAAAGTTCTTAGGCTTGAATCCGATGTGATTTTGGTGTTTTGATGTTAGTTTTGGTGTTCCGATTGATTTTGAATGATCATATGTGACGTGTTGGTATGTTTGGTTGGGGTCCCGAAGGGGCTCGGGATTGATTTCGGGTGGTTAGCGGGCATTTTGGCCTTAGGAAAAAAACTGCTATTTTCTGGTTTTTGTGCACCAGAAATTTATTCATCGCGATCGCGAGGAATTGTCCGCGGTCGCGTAAGGTTAGGGAGGAAAGGGGGAAATTTGTTCATCGCGATCGCAGGAGTGAGGGTGAGATCACGTAAGGTGAGTGGCCTAAGCAGTGCGATTGGGTGGACTTGATCGCTATCGCGTAGGGTCAGTTAGGCGCGTGGGGAGTGAGGTCAAACGTTCTTCGCGATCGCGTGAGAATGGTTGCGATCACGTGGGTCGAGGTTCCATTGAATCGCGATCGCGTGGCTAGTGCTGCGATCGCGTAGAGTCTTCCGAGGTCCTGGGAGATTTGTTCTTCGCGATCGCATGAGTACTTCCGCGATCGCAGTGCATAAATAACTGGGCAGTTAAATTAAAACCCTTTTGCGACCATAACCTATTTTAACACCATTTTTTAACGGGAAGAAGATTTTGAGGCAATTTTGAAGAGGGAAAATTAGTGTTCATCATAGAGGTAAGTATTTTGGACCTTAAAACTCGATTATTGGTGATTAATGAACATAATCTCACTGGTTAATTCATGAAAATCAGTAGAAAAAGTTGGGTTAGGGGTTGAGATTATGAGACCTTTAGGGGTCGATTTGAGGGGTCAAGCGAACTACGATTTTAGCGTTCTTTATATGTACGGACTCGTGAGATGATGAAGAACATTTTGGTATAAAATTTGTCGAGTTCCGGGACGCGGGCCCGGGGTCGGGTTTTGACCGATTTCGGGTTTTGAGCTAAAATTGATATTTTTCAATTGGAATTCAGTCCTTAAGCATAATTTGATGATAAAAATCTGAACTTGGTAGATTTGGAGCACTCGGGAGTTGATACGAGAGGCAAGCGGGTCGCAGAGTAGCTTTTCGGGCTAGTTTGAGGTAAGTAATGTCTTTAAATCCTGTCCTGAGGGTATGAAACCCCGAACTCTGCACCCTTTCACGGGTTTTGGAATGCAAAGATTGGAACTTTGGAAATATATTCCCTATTTAGGCAACTATTGAGTTGCGAAACCGATTTTTAAGCCTATGCTTAATAGTATTGATATATTTTGATATATTTTGGGTAGTAAGCCATGTTTGGGGCCTAGTGCCAATCTATTTACCCTTGGGGGATATTTTTACTATTTTTCTCACTTGTTATGTTATGATTTTCACTCAGTCTTTTCGTGATAATTGTTTTGACACTCAGCGTATTTTGATACTATTTATTGAAAATGAAACACTGTTTTTGGGTCGAGAACCCAGTATCTTTATGGCCTGAAGGGCATGTTGAGAGTGTCTGACTGAGTGAGGCTGCAAGCCACTATTTTGAGGATGTTGTGATATGAGAGAGGTTGCGGGCCAATATTTTGTGTGATTTATGCCATGTTGTCGCTTGTTATAGAGCTTGGGATGTAGGAGCCCCTCCGGAGTCTGTACACACTACCAGTGAGCGCATGTACCTAATGAGTGATGTTGCCCGCGGGGCTGATACTGAGTGATTGTGAGGTTGCCTGATGGGCTAATATTGAGTGACTGTGAGGTTGCCTGATGGGCTGATACTGAGTGATTTTGAGGTTTCCTGATGGGCTAATATTGAGTGACAATGAGGTTGCCTGATGGGCTGATACTGAGGGAAATTGTTACGAGAAATGATTATGGCCCGAGGGGCAAATTTATGATGATTTTACTGAGTTTTTTGAACTATGATTCACTTCGATTTTCAAACTGATTTTTACTGAGAGTTTTACTGAGATATATTGAAATTATACTTGTTTCAAAGGATTTCTGGAAATTAGTTTTCGAACTTATGTATTTGATGAATACTTTACGGTGACTTGGTGTTTTACAGTTTTGTGAATTGGTGTATCTGTGCTGTGTGTTTCTTATTTCTCAGACTGTGATTTATTTTCATTACTACTGAGTTGGCGTACTCACCATTACTCCCTGTGCCTCTGTGCACTGATCCAGGTACCGGCTCGGAGCAGTAGCTGTCTCTGTTCGTTAGCAGCAGTTTTACGGGATTTCGAGGTAGCTGTCCAGCGCCCACAACTTCTCCATTTCTCTTCCTTATTCAGTTTTAGCATTTCATTCCTAGACTTTATTTACGACATTAGTAGAGTTGGTTTTATTTCGTAGATGCTCGTGACCATGTTGGCTCTAGTCTTTGGAGGTTTTGTTTAGAGTTGTTTAGACTATTATTGGGGGCGCTAAAACTTAATGAAATTATTTATACTCTCTTTGTTGTTTGTTATCGATTTGTGAAATATTATAATAGAACGAATGGGTAGTGATGTGATGGTTGGCTAGCCTAGTTCCACGATAGGCGCCATCACGACCTGTTAGGATTTGGGGTCGTGACAGAAAGATGTGGGCACAAGGTGCCGTGTGTGTTGAAGAGTTGTTGGAATTATTGGAATTGTGTTCTAGAAACACTTGTTCGGTTGATTTGACATTGTTTTTCCCTACTTGAGTATGTTTACACTTGGTCGTATCCCAGATATGTTGTTGTTTGATTTACTTGGTGGATTCTCGTTTCCATTCGTGCTTTCTTTCCCTCTCATCATTACTACTGTTTGCAACTTGATATTCTTCTGTTATTGGTATTACTTTGATAGTCCCTTCTTGTTAGATTTGGGTCGTATGCTGCAGGTTATATATATTCGGTAGTGTCTCGACTTGGCCTCGTCACTACTCTACCGTGGTTAGGATTGATACTTGCTGAGTACCACCATGGTGTACTCACAGTTTCATACTACACTTCTGCACATCTTTTTGTGCAGAACCAGGTACTTCGGACTAGGTCGATTTTGATATTTATGCTCGGTGTGACTGGAGATTTCAAGGTGTACCTGCTGGACGTTCGCAGGCTCTAAAGTCACTTTTTGATGTTTTGATTACATTGTTTCATTCTTTTTCGGAACAGTGGTGTATTTATTACGTATAATTACTCTTAGAAAGGCTTCTGACTTGCACTACCAGCTTTGGGAATTGTAAGTTTATAGGGTATGCCATTTCTAAGTTGTTAGATGCTATTTATTTATTGTTGTTCAGTATATGTTAGGCTTACATAGTCCCTAAGACTAGGTGCCATCACGATACCCAAACGGAGGGAAATTTGGGTCGTGATAGTAAACGGAATGAGAAAAATGATGTACAAAGATATAAGACACGCCTTGTTGCACAAGAATTTTCATAAAGGCCTGGTGTCGATTATGAAGAGACATATTCACCCGTTATGGATGCAATTACGTTCCGTTATCTCATTAGTTTTATTGTCCATGAAAAGCTTGACATGCATTTAATGGATGTGGTTACCGCCAACCTTTATTGCTCACTTGATAATGAGATATACATGAAAATTCCTGAGGAATTTAAAATGCCTAACGCAAATAATTCAAAGTCCAGAAAAATGTTTTCAATCAAATTGCAAAGATCTTTGTTTGGTCTAAAGTAATCAGGACGTATGTGGTACAATCGTCTTAGTGAGTATTTATTAAAGAAAGGTTATAAAAATGATGCCATTTGTCCGTGTGTTTTTATAAAGAAAGCAACATCGGAATTTGTTGTACTTGCTGTATATGTTGATGACATGAACCTTATTAGAACTCCTATAGAACTCCAAAAGGCAATTGATTATTTAAAGAAAGAATTCGAGATGAAAGATCTCGAAAAGACAAAATTATGTCTCGATTTGCAAATTGAACATATGGAAAACAGAATTTTTGTTCATCAACTTGCCTACATAGAAAAGGTATTGAAACGGTTTTACATGGATGGAGCACATCCATTAAGTACTCCGATGGTTGTTCGATCACTTGATGTGAATAAGGATTCATTCCAACCTCAAGAAAAGAATGAAGAGCTACTTGGTCCTGAAGTAACTTATTTTAATGCAATTGATGCACTAATGTATATTGCTAATACAACAAGGCCTGACATAACTTTTTCAGTCAATATCTTAGCAAGATATAGCTCTGCTCCTACAAGGAGACATTGGAATGGAATAAAACACGTATTGCGGTATCTAAAAGGGACTACCGATATGGGCTTATTTTTCAATAATTGCACTCTCGATCTTGTTTGTTATGCTGATGCTGGTTACTTATCCAATCCACACAAGGCTCGATCTCAAATAGGTTATGTGTTTACCTGTGGAGGCACTTCCATATCTTGGCGATCGACTAAGAAATCAATCGTGGTTACTTCATCTAATCATGCTGAGATAATTGCTATTCATGAAGCAAGTCGAGAATGTGTGTGGTTGAGGTCTATAATACATCTTATTCGAGACAAATGTGGTTTGAAGTGTGACAAACTGCTCACAATTTTGTATGAAGATAATGCAGCATACATAGCCCAATTGAAGGGAAGATTCATAAGAGGAGATATGACAAAGCACATTTCACCAAAGTTATTTTTAACACATGATATTCAAAAGAATGGTGAAAGCAATGTGCAATAAATTCGTTCAAGTGATAATATGGATGATTTGTTCACCAAATCTCTACTGACGTCAACCTTCAAGAAGGTAGTGTACAAGATTGGGATGCGAAGGCTCAAGGATGTGAATTGACGCTCTCATCAGGGGGAGTTAAAGTGCCTGAGTTTTCCTTGCAAGGTTTTTAATGAGGCAAAGGCGTATTGTTAGATATGTGTACTCTTTTTTCTTTACTAGAATTTTTTCCACTGAGTTTTATTTTAGTTAAGATTTTAACGAGACACATTATCTGCTGAATAGACATTCAAGGGGGGGTGTTATAAATAGAATCTTATTTAAGGTGAATGTCTATATTTTAGAGAGATCATAGGGATTTTACATGGTGGCTAAGTCACTCTTCCCCTATAAATAGAGGGATCCTATTCCATTGTAATTCATCACAAAATTCAATAAGTATTCCCTCTCTCTCTTTCTCTGCAATATTGTTCTTCTTCTTTTATTGTTTTATTATAAATATAACATTGTTTGTCGTTATATTGTTTTATTCATTTGTTTGTATTTTTAAATATTGACATAACTTACGAAAAATTCTATACGTCCATTATTGGAGTAATGGAATCATTAATGCAACAATATACCAAAAAAATATGGAGACTTTAATTTTGGATCAGATACGGTGGAAGTCAAGTGTCGTTCATTTGTATCTTGACATATTCTGAATATGACTCCGTTTCCTTTTGTTAGGTATATAAGAAGGAGAGGATTACAACGTTGGAATATGAGTGTATTATTGCAACCAGAATATAGGTCAAAAATAGCTTCTTTTATAACTTTAAAGAGTGGAATAAATGCAACGTTTGAATATAATTGGTCTGCAGATTTATATGACACATATCAAGATATATGCGATAATTTGAGCTTTGCATGCAATTTGAAACGCATTCATTGTTTAAATTAATTTAGTGGATTCAACTTTTATTTTCTTATTATTGAACTAAACACTTTTAAAATTATGGGCTCAAAATTTAACCTTTTTTTTAATTTTTTTGTAGTATAAATAGAACTTTCTTATATGGCCTTTCAATACTATTTTGTGATTTAAAGAATTTTTAAATTCAATAATAATAAAATAAAAAAGTAACTAAGTTATGTAAAATTATTAATACTTTCTCGTACAAAAATAGTGCCCGAAAGACGTTCTACAAATTGAGTGATTTCACTCCACAAGTGTAAATGTTAGTAACAAGATTTCATATGATCACTTCATCCTCCATAATCTGTGATACACAATCAGAATTAAATGCTTTCCAACATATCTAAATTATATGGATTGGATAGTAGACATTTTTTTTTATGTAGATAGAATGGAAAATTGAGGGGAAATAAAAATGTGTTATAAAGTTCTTCAGTAACTCATCATTTCATATATGGCAGTAGGGGTATTCAAAATCGAACCGAAATCAAATATCGAACCGTAAAAGTGGTCTTATTGCTATCGAGTTAACGATTTAATGGATAAGGAACAGATTGAAATTTAACTATTAACGACTTATAAATTTGGGGGCGGATTTATTCAATTCTCTTATAGGATAAACCGTTAACCCGTTAAATTATATATATATATATATATATATATATATATATACGCACACGCGCATATATGTATGTATGTATATAATATCCCTTCCACAGTTCCACGCATCCACTGTTGAAGATCTGTTGCTCAAACCTGTAACATGCCAACAATCTCCTTCATTGCATATTATAAATATATAGGTAAATGGGATTCTAGTGCCACCAAATGGACCAGATTGTTGGCCAAAAGAAGATAGTAACAAGCAATGTCTTGTGTTTTACGACCATTGAAGATAACGACGAAAAAATGGTGCAAAGTAAACTGTCTTTTTGCTAGTATTTACTAGTAACAGTGTAACACGAAGGAACAAAATAGGCCTCTGTAATACATATTTAATTAGGCCGATAAACCGTCCGATAACCGTCTATTAATAACTAAATCGATACCAATCCGCTAGATATCTTATCGGGTGGCTAGCAGATTAATATATTTAAAAGCCGATAACCGACAAGACGAACCGTTAAAAGTAAATAATCGCACGATAAGCAGCCCTACATGGTAGACTAGCGTGCTTGGCCAAGTTTAAAAAATTACCTTATTTGGAGAAGTGCTTTTCTCAAAAGTACTTTTGATGAGAAACAATTTATTTTTGGCTAATTAATTTTAAATATTTCTATGCAGTAATTAGTATTTGGCGAAACTTTAAAAAAACAATTAAGGGTATTTTTCTCAAAAGAGCTTTTAAAAAAAGTGATTTTAAGAAGAAGCTACTTTTTCTCCTTCTACTAGAATATATTTTTTTTCCTTCTAAAAGTTTGGCCAAACGAAAAGCTCGGCCAAAAAGGCTATATATCAACTTACTAGTGTTTAAATATTTTTCAGCTATAAACATCTTTAATCACGCGAAATAACATGTAAAATTGTAAGCAAATGCTATTTCATAAATTAAAAAGAAAACTAGTATGTATACGATAGAAATCGAGGCTACGCGATTTCACTATTTGGTCGAGATAGGAATGTTACGTCGAAAAGTTAGGACGTCGAGTCCGAAATCGAAGCCTCTTTCTAGATAGAGGTCAATATCAATCGAGGCCAAAAAGAAACAGACTTTGACTAATATCGGCATAGCTTTATAACGAAAAGGGTGAGATATCCGCGATTGGTCGAGGATCGTGGCGTGAATCTCGGAATGGATCAAATCTATAGCGTTTAATCAGTTGTTAATACGATTTCCTATTATAATTAGAAGTATACCTTAATTAGGACCCCTCTACTATATAAAGAGGAATTCCATTCATTTGTAATCATCATTACTTACCGAGTAAAATATATAGTCATTTCTCTCTTACTTATTGCTCTACTTATCGTTCATCGGAGTTGTTTATTTCTTTACTGTTCTTACAAGATCACCTCGAGGTTTCTTCAATTCGAGGTCGAGGCTTTGCTTACGCATTGGTTTGGTTTATTTTACAATCTCATTCAGTCATTTATTTTCTCATTTATCAATTGGCATTGGACGAAATCACATATCCTTAAAATCATAATATAAGTTTAATTGTTATCCAAATTTTAGGGTAAACAGTTTGGCGCCCACCGTGGGGCTAAGGATAACAGTGATTATTCAATACTGATTCTGATAACACACATTATTATACGCTTGTTCTTGTTAAGTATTTTTGCTTTCAGGTTAAAACATGTCAAACTCACAAAACGCACCCACACATGGTGACAATGGTCTCGGATTCCACGGAAAACAACAATGTAATTGCTCCAGGAGTCGAGGTGACACAAGATGATCTCCGGGGAGCACCGGTTGCCAACCCAGCCGACGTCAGTTTGCACATTGCTTTGAATGCGAATCTAGGCGCAAACACCGAAGGGAGTGTACGCAGAGAAAGCCGATACGGTGGCCAAGGTGCACAGAGCGGAGGAGATGGAGGAGTCATTCTCCAGGTAATATTCGAAATGATACAGGCTCAGCAAGCCGCTATTGCACAACTACAAAATCAACACAGAACTTCGAGTGGGGTCGAACCAGAAGCCACCCGCTGTACCGAGCCAGTACTGGAGAGGTCGAATAATAACGAATCGGGGACTGATCCTTCAATAATGAAAATGCTCGAGGAGCTCACCATAAGAATTGAGTCGGGAGAGAAGAAAATTGAAGCTAATGATAAGAAAGTGGAAACATACAACTCCTGAGTTGATCAGAATGCGGGGGCATGGCCAATTTTGAAAGGAATGGATTCGAAAAAATTGGTACAAAAGCCATTTTCTCCAAGTGAGACTCCGAATCCCATTCCAGAATAATTTCGTATGCCGAATAAACCTAAGTACAAGAGAACCATCGATCCCAACGAGAATGTCACCTCATATACATGCGCCATCAAAGGTAACAATTTGGAAGATGATGAGATCGAATATGTTTTATTGAAGAAGTTCGGAGAGACTCTATCGAAGGGGGAAATGATTTGGTACCACAATCTACCGCCAAATTTCATTGACTCATTTGCCATGTTAGTAGACACTTTCATAAAGGCACATGCCAGGGCCATAAAATTTGCGACTAGTAAATCAGACCATTTCAAAGTAAAACAGAAGGATTATGAAATGCTGAGGGAGTTTGTATCCCGATTTCAAATGGAGCGCTTGGAGTTGCCACCAGTCACAGATGATTGGGCCGTTCAGGCTTTCAGTCAGGGATTTTATGAACAAAGTTCGATAGCATCACGTCAATTAAAGCAAAATTTGATCAAATATCATGCGGTGACCTGGGTCGATGTACATAATCGGTGCTAATTGAAGATCAGGGTCGAGGATGACCAATTAGGAACTCCTTCCGGTTCAGTATATCCGAACAGGTCCACAGTAAAAAATCAGAGGGACGTCAATAGGGAGCCACGGTCTAACAAAGACCGATATTAGCCATACATCGCAGATCGCAGGAACGTCGGCCCAGGACGCAATTCCGCCCGAAATGATCGAATAAGTGATCGAGGGCAGAATTCTCGGGGACTTATGAGCAAAAGTGGTTTTGATAAGTATGCCGATCCGACAAAGGCACCTGGTTGTCGGAGTATAATTTTAATATCGACGCATCAAGCATTGTATCGACAATTGGAAGAATCAAAGATACTAGATGGCCCAGGCCCATACAGACCGATCCTTCCCAAAGAAACCCCAATTTGATGTGTAAGTATCTTGACACACATGGCCACAGAATCGAGGATTGCAGGCAGCTAAGAGATGAGGTAGCTCGTCTATTCAAAGAGGGCCACCTTCGAGAGTTCCTAAGTGATCGAGCCAAGAATTATTTCAAAGAAAGGGACGCCAACAAGAAAAATGAACAGGAGGAGCCACAACATATAATCCATATGATCATCGGAGGGGTCGATATTCCGCAAGGGCCCATGTTCAAACGCACTAAGGTATCAATTACTAGGGAAAAACAAACCCGAGATTATGTGCCAGGAGGCACCATATCATTCAATGACGAGGAAGCAGAAGGAATTTCTCAACCTCACAACGACGCTCTGGTAATTTCTATCTTATTAAATAAAGTTCAAGTTAAGCGTGTTTTAGTGGATTCAGGTAGCTTAGCAAATATCATCTGATCGAGGGTCGTGGAGCAGCTCGGCCTACAAGACCAAATCGTGCCCGCAACTCGGGTCTTGAACAATTTCAATATGGCCAGTGAAACAACTAAATGAGAGATCATCCCACCGGTGAACATAGTTGGAACTATCCAAGAAACCAAGTTTCATGTAATCGAGGGCGACATGAGGTACAATGCCCTACTCGGGAGGCCCTAGATTCACAATATGAGGGCAGTCCCTTCGACTCTCCACCAAATGATGAAAATCCCTACACCGGAGGGGGTGAAAACAATATACGGGGAGCAACATGTTGTAAAGGAAATGTTCTCAGTCGATGAGGTAACGCCGATATCGGCACTGTCGACATCAAAGGGATCAGACATAAAAGGAAAATAGGAAGCCAAATAGTAATCACAGCCACCAGCCTCGACTAAATCGGGGAAGCAGGAAATGGAGGAAAAAGAAGACGAAAATTATTGGACCCCTCGAACCTTCATTGTTCCCAATGATTCCGACGCCACCAAATGAACAGTCGAAGAGCTGGAACGGGTTATATTGATCGAGTACCTGCCCGAGCGAAAGGTATACCTGGGAACGGGGTTAACTGTCATGACCCAATTTCCCCCTATGTAAGACGTCGTGACAGCACCTAGTCGCTACCACTAGGTAAGCCTAATAACATCGAAATAACAAAAATAAAGCAATAATTGAACAGCTAAAGTTCAATAGATACTATATAATGGTAGAATTCCGCTCGGCATGTACAAGAAAAACCAATACTCGAATATACACAATATTTCTCAAACCCAGAATCACGAGTCACAAGCTCTAAGAAAAGTGTCTAACTGTCTCTAATACATAGTCTAAAAGAGATATGGAGGGGAAAACAATACAAATGAAAGAGGGGAACTCCAAGGATCTACGGGCGCGTGCAGATATACCTTGAATTTTCCGGTAGGCTGATGCGACTGCACTAATAATAAGGCGGACGGGAGGTACCTGGATCTGCGCAGAAAAACATGTACAGGAAGGGCGTGAGTACACCACAATGGTACCCAGTAAGTGCCAAGCCTAACCTCGGTCGAGTAGTAACGAGGTCAGGTCAGGACCCTAATGGAACATATATGTATCAAATGAATCAAAGCAAAGAAGATATCACAATAATAAAGACTGAAATGTAACAATGAATGAATCATGGAAAACACAGCGCAGAACACAACAATTCAACAGGGGGATCTCCCGAGATACCGTATCGTAGTCCCAAACGTAAATGTGCAGGGGGATCTCCCGGGATATCATTCCATTGTCCCAAAGTAAATATGCAAGACAGGGGGGAACTCTCGGAATACCGTTCCGTAGTCCCAAAGTAAATATATCGTAAGGGGGGTCTCCCGGAATACCGTTCTGTAGTCCCAAAGTAAATATGTAGCCAAACAACAAGGTTCTATAACCACGACACGAAATCTTACAATCTATCCTAAATACAATCTAAGGAAAACAGCTAAAAACCACCAAACATGTTGCACGTAGTTCAAGTACATAGTTAAGGCAAGTGGCATGCCTTCTTATTCTATCATAATGCTACACAAGCTAATAAGTTCAATTAAGAGGAGAGGCAAGTTGTGTTTTAATGAAATATCGGGGTTTTCAATAAATAGCATGTGTACGTACTCGTCACCTCACGTACAAGACGCTCATATAACAACAATAGTACCAGTCCTAAGGGAAGTTCCCCCACACAAGGTTAAGCAAGCCACTTACCTCAAACCAAGGTCAAATCAATCCGAAATTACGCTCTTTCCATGAATATCCGACTCTGAATGGCCCAAATCTATCAAAAATCAATTACATAACATAAATATAACTACAAGAAACTAATCTAACGAACAGAAACAAAGTTAAAGCAAGAAATTGGAAAATCGCTCAAAAAAGTCTCCCTGGGTCCATGTCTCAGAATCGGGTAAAAGTCATCAAATACGAACACCCATTCACGCACGAGTTCACTCATAAAAAAATCATCCAAAACCAACGCCTAAATCCCACTCAAAAGTCAGATTCTTGGTTGGGGAACGGTTTCCCAACTTCCTCACTCAAATTCCTTAATTAGATGAAGAATATAACAATAGATTCATGAAATATGATCAAAATCGAGTTAGGACTCGGTACCCAATAGTTCTCCCTGAAAATCTCTCAAAATTTTGCCTTCCACCGAGCTCCAAATTGAATTTTGTGATATGAACTTCAAACCCTCGAAAATCCCCTTTTCTGCCCATCGATTTTTTCTTCTGCGATCCCAGGACTGCATCTGCGGCTGGGACTCCGTATCTGCGAGTTTTCGTTAAACTCTAGAGTCCGCACCTGCGCTTCTTCATTCGCATCTGCGGATGCGCTTCTGCGGCTAATCGTTCGCGTCTTTGGAGCCTTGGATCCTTCTCACCTCCGCATTTGCGACTACCCTTCCGAAGATGTGTCTCCCTCGTCGCATCTGCGACCTCTGGCCTTTACACCTAAACCCGCACCTGCGACCTCAGCCTCGCTTCTGCAGGGCCGCACCTGCGGACTTCCCACCGTAGGTGCGGAAAACACCAGATCCAGCAACTCCTAAGTCCATTTTCCATCCGTTGAGCACCCGAAACTCACCCGAGGCCCCAGGACCTCAACCAAACATACCAACCAATCCTAAAACAACATATGAAATTAGTCGATCCTTAGAACCTCATCGAACAACATCAAAAACACGAATTATACACGGATTCAAGTGTAATGAACTTTGAAATTTCCAAATTCTACCAACGACGTCGAAACATACCAAATCTCGTCCGAATGACCTCAAATTTTACACAGAAGTCAAAAATGACACTATGAACCTACTCCAACTTTAGGTATTCCATTCCGAGCTCAATATCAAAATTTCCACTGCCGACCAAAATACCAAAATTCCAATTTTTGCCAATTCAAGCCTAAATCTACTACGGACCTCCAAATCACATTCAGGATGCGCTCTTAAGTCCCAAAATCACCTAACGGGGCTAATGGATCCATCAAAACTCAAATACGAGGTCGTTTACACACAATTCGACATTCGGTCAAATTTTCCAACTTAAGCTCCCAATTAAGAGACTAGGTGTCTCAATTCACTTCAAAAACCAAAACGAACCCTCCTGGCAAAACAAAATAGCAGAATTAGATTTGGGGAAAACAATTAATAGGATATCAGGGCTCTAACTCTCAAAATGACCGATCGGGTCGTTACATTAACCCCCGAACTCAGGAAAAAATTCATTAAATTTCTTATTGATAACATGGATTGTTTTACTTGGTCCCACTTACACATGACAGGGATCCCGCCAGAGATAATGACACATAGATTGAGTCTGGACCCGAAATTCAGGCCAGTGAAACAAAAGAGAAGGCCCCAGTCCGAGGTAAAGCACGCTTTCATCAAGGACGAGGTAACTAAACTTCTCAAAATAGGATCCATTCGGTAAGTAAAATATCTCGAATGGTTAACAAACGTAGTTGTAGTCCCTAAGAAGGGGAACAAACTTAGGATGTGTGTAGATTATAAGGATTTGAATAAAGCATGACCAAAGATTCTTTTCCTATGCCTAACATCAATCGTATGATCGAGCCCACGATCGGCCACGAGATCCGTAGTTTTCTCGATGCCTATTCCGAGTATAATCAAATCCAGATGAACCCGGAAGATCAGGAAAAGACTTCATTCATCACTAAGTATGGAACATATTGATATAACGTAAAGCCTTTTGGGCTAAAAAAAACCGCATGGGATACCTACCAAAGCCTAGTAAATAAAATGTTCGAAGAACAAATAGGTAAGTCAATGGAAGTATACATTGATGACATGCTATTTAAGTCCCTGCGCGCAGAGGACCATTTGACACATTTGCAGGAAACATTCAAGATATTGAGAAAATACAACATGAAGCTCAACCCCGAGAAATGTGCTTACGGGGTCAGTTCGGGCAAGTTCCTTGGCTTCATGGTGTCGAATAGGGGGATCGAGATCAACCCCGATAAAATCAAGGCTATAAAAGACATCACTGTCGTGGACAACATTAAATCCGTACAAAGGCTGACAGGGCGGATAACTGCCTTAGGCCGATTCATCTCGAGATCGTCAAATCGGAGCCATAGGTTCTTCTCCCTACTCAAGAAGAAGAACGATTTTTCCTGGACCCCGGAATGCCAACACGCGTTAGAAGAATTGAAACGATACCTCTCGATCCCACCATTACTCCATACTCCAAAGGCAGGTGAAAAAACTCTACTTATACTTGGCAGTCTCAAAAATCGCGATAGTGGTGTCCTAGTTCAAGAAGAGCAAGATACACAATTTCCTATTTATTACGTAAGTCGAACTCTAGGAGATGCAGAAACTAGATATCCACACTTAGAAAAATTAGCACTTGCTCTAATAAGTGCCTCTAGGAAGCTAAAACCATATTTTCAATGTCACCCCATATGTGTATTAACCACTTACCCACTTTGTATTGTTTTACATAAGCCCAAACTGTCGGGCTGATTGGCCAAATAGTTCATCGAACTCAGTGTGTATGATATCGAATATCAACCCCGAACGGCCATCAAGTCTCAAATTTTGGCAGACTTCATGGCCGGCTTCACGGCAACCCTCATACTCGAAGTTGAAAAGGAACTTTTGATGAAATCGGGTACATCATCGAGGGTTTGGACCCTTTTTACAAATGGCGCTTCAAATGTGAAGAGGTCCGGGATAGGCATCATTTTGAAGCCGCCCACGGGCAATACTATTAGGCAATCCATCAAAACTTCTAAGTTGACTAACAATGAGGCCGAGTATGAGGCCATGATTGCAGGTCTCGAACTAGCTAAGAGCTTAGGAGTGGAATTCATCGAAGCCAAATGCGACTCCCTACTGGTAGTAAACCAAGTGAACAGAACCTTTGAGGTTTGAGAGGATAGAATGCAAAGGTACTTGGATAAGGTGCAAGTGACACTGCATCGTTTTGAAGAATGGACTTTGCATTATGTACCTCAAGAATAGAATAGTGAAGTCGATGCCCTTGCAAATCTGGGATCATCAGTCAAGGACGACGAAATCAGCTCGGGGACTGTTTTTCAACTCTCAAAATCCATAATCGAAGAAGGTCATGCTGAGATAAACTCCACAAGACTAACCTAGGATTGGAGGAATAAATATATCGAGTATCTGAAAAACGGAAAGCTCCCATCAGACCCTAAAGAATCGACAAAAGCTGCTCGATTCATATTGGTCAAGGATGGAACATTGTACAGGAGGACGTTCGACAGACCGTTAGAAATATGCTTGGGACCAGAGGACACCGATTATGTCCTACGAGAAATTCATGAAGGTACTTGTGGGAACCACTCAGGTGCCGAATCACTAGTTCACAAAATCATCAGAGCATGATACTATTGGGATAGTATGGAAGAGGACACTAAGGAGTTCATTCGAAAATGTGATAAGTGTCAAAGGTATGCACCAATGATCCACTAGCCCGGAGAACAACTTTATTCGGTCTTATCCCCATGGACATTTATGAAATGGGGGATGGATATCGTCAGCCCTCTGCCATCGGCCCTAGGTAAAGTTAAATTCATTTTATTTATGACTGACTATTTCTCTAAATGGGTTGAAGCACATGCCTTCAAGAAAGTCAGAGAAAAAGAAGTTATAGATTTCATCTGGGATCAAATCATATGTCGATTCGGGATACATGTTTTCACGGCCCAAAATCCAATAAAGGTCGTGATGGCGCCAGATACCACTATCAGGCAAGCCAACACCAATAAGTTAACTAAATCCTCATTTTTTTTAGTATTTTTTGAAATCATTTCTTTCCTTACATTAAACAATAAATAATGAACTTCACTCAGTAAATATGACGTCTTTAAAAAATTTAAATGCTGAATAATCCCATAGTCATCCTAGAACCCAGTGTCACAAGTTCATGAGAAATTTCTAGGAATTTAAAATGCAATACAATAATTGTCCGGAATACAAACTGGACAGAAAAGAAAGTACAATACTCTAAAGGAGACTCTGCTGGCTGCGGGCCGTCTCGAGAGATGTAGCTCACCTAAGTCTCCGTATCAACCATGCCGATGTGCCCAGCGAGGCCACTAGATATACATGTGCATGTGCAACAAAAATACACAGTAAGTGTAGTATGAGTACGAAAATAACGCGAACCCAGTAAGTATCCCGTCTAACCTCAAAGAAGTAGTGACGAGAGGTCGACTTTGACACTAGTGGTCCAATAATGTAATACCAATAATGTGAAAAATCGTGGATTTTATAAGGCGACTACAATCTCTATAATCATAAAGCAGGTAAACTTTTCTTTTGTTAATAGAAATTTTCAAACTTATTTCCATCTTTTAATAATTTACATCCCCGACGAATGAGGCCACATCAATTATAAATGATTCCAAAAGCAATCAAGCAAGTCATGCCGAGGTCGTACGACCCGATCCAACATAATATATAAACTGTGCACTGTCGAGGGTCGAATGGCGCGAACCATAGATGCATCTATTACCCCGCTCGCGAATTATACATGCGACGCGATCAAATATAAATAAGAGAATTACCCCGCTCGCGAATCATACATGCGACACGGGTACACATAGGTACACACATTCAAACAGTCAAATCAAGAATTCTTTAAGGAGTAATTACTCAAGAAAATGACAACTTCTCTTTTAACAGTCAAGAAAGTGATGTTTAGTCCTTTAGAAATTTATTTACCAAGTTCGATATGATTTAAGACCTTTTAAGTTTATCAATAAAATTACAAGTACGACAAGTAAAGCATGTTTTTGGGTCCTAGACTACTCGGACTTAAGCATAATAGTAGCTGCGCACGGACTCTCGTCACCTCGTGCGCACGTAGATCCCACAAATAGGAGCACATTTTTACTTATTTCACCTATGGGGTTAATTCCATTTTATAAGGTTAGAAAGGAGACTAACCTCGCTCCGGAGTCCCATAACCGGCTCCCAAGCCTTCAAACAACTCAAATCGATGCTCGACGCTCCAAACCTAGTCAAATATTGAGAAATTCCATAAATATATACTCTAATACTAATTATAATCCTATTTACAACAATTTCCAAGTCCGCTTGAAAAGTCGATAAAATCACCCTCGGGCCCACATGCCCGGATTCCTAAATTTTTCAAAAATAAACTTTACCCTTACCTCACGAACTCAAATATCAATTTATTCTCAATTCCATGTCCAAAATCGTGGGAAAAAATCCAAGAATACCAATTTCTAGGTTTTTCTTCAAAATCTAAAATTTCTACCAATTTTCATGCTATCCACAATAAAACTATGTATTTAACTTACAAGAGGAGGGATTAACTTACCTCATGTTTGATGATGAAATCCCCCTCTTCAAAGGCTCCAAAAATCGCCCAACCAAAGATGAAAGATGGGTGAAATGAATCCAAACCCTACTTAAAAGCATTCTGCCCAGCCCGACTTCCGCACCTGCGGCCTCTTCGTCGCATCTGCGGTCTCGCAGGTACGGCCAAAACCTCGCACCTGCGCATTCCCTCCGCCTAGCACGACTCCGCACTTGTGCCTCTCTTTCCACACCTGCACTCCCAGATTTCTCTCACTCTCGCCCAAACCGCACCTACGACCATGGCTCGCACCCGCGACCTCGCAGTTGCGGCCCTTTTTGCGCAGGTGCAATCACACCAGATATCAGCTGCCTCATCTTTTCTCCCAAGTCCAAACTGGATCCGTTGACCATCCAGAATCCACCCGAGGCCCCCGGAACCCCGTCCAATCACACCAACCAGTTCCAAAACATAAAACGAACTTTCTCGAGGCCTCAAATCACATCAAACAATGCTAAAATCACGAATCACGCTCCAATTCAAGCTTAATGAACTTTAGGATTTCAAACCTTTATATTCAATGCCGAAACCTATCAAATCACGTCCGATTGACCTCAAATTTTGCACACAAGTAATATTCAACATTACAGACCTACTCCAACTTCCGGAATCAGATTCCGACCCTGATATCAGAAAGTCCAATTCCGGTCCAACTTCTCAAAAACCTTCAAATTTCTAACTTTCGCCAAATGACCCCAAAATAACCTACGGGACTTCAAATCCACTTCTGGGTGTTCTCCCCATACCAACATCACCATACAGAACTATTTCCAAACTCGGAATCCCAAACAGACATCGATAATATTGAAATGCACTTCAACCCAAATTTATAAAATTCTTCCAAAAATGCTAACTTCCACATTAGGCGCCGAAACGCTCCCGGGTCATCCAAAACTCGATCCGTACATACGCCCAAGTCCAAAATCATCATACGAACCTGTTAGAACCTTCAAATCCTGATTCGGATGTCATTTACTCAAAAATCACACTTTAGTCAATTCTTCCAACTTAAAGCTTCTGAAATGAGAATTTTCTTTCCAAATCAACTCTGAACTCCCCAAACTTCAATTACAACCACACGTACAAGTCATAATACCTGAAGTGAAGTCGTTCATGGCCTCAAACTGTTGAACGACACACTAGAGCTAAAAACAACCAGTCAAGTCGTTACATCTGCCGAGATTGTATGCGACAATGGAAAGCAATTCATCGGACCAAGGTAACAAAGTTTCTCGAAGATCACAAAATAAAGAGAATCTTATCGACACCGTATCATCCTAGTGGAAATGGGCAAGCCGAATCGACGAACAAAACCATTATTCAGAATCTGAAGAAAAGGTTGAACGACGCCAAGGGAAAATGGAGAGGAATTCTACCTAAAGTCCTTTGGGCATATCGAACGACGTCAAAGTCTAGTATGGGGAAAACACTGTTCTCCTTAGTATACGGCGCCGAAGCCTTGATTCCGATCAAAGTTGGGGAACCCAGCGCCAGATTTAGACACACAATGGAAGAATCAAATTACAAGGCTATGAATACTAGCCTTGAACTATTAGATGAAAAATGAGAAGCCGCCCTCATTCGGATGTCCGCACAAAAACAATGCTTCGAAGGATATTATAATCGGAGGACCAACCTTCGCCACTTCAGAATCGGAGACTTAGTCCTGAGGAAAGTCACCATCAACACTCAATACCTTAATGAAGGAAAACTCGGCCCAAATTGGGAAGGACCCTATCAAGTACTCGATATCGCCGGAAAGGGATATTACAAGCTAGGCACGGTAAACGGCAAACAACTACCAAATAATTGGAACATCTCCTCCTCAGGCATTATTATTGTTAAGGTATGACCTTCTGTTTTTTCATTTATGTTTTACACTAACTTATTTTCTGGTGTCCGAGCAAAGGTATCAAAGTTATCGTCAATAAGAAAGATATTAGGACCCTAAAGCACGTGTTGCACTCTTTTTCTCTTCGACCGGTTTTTATCCCAAATGAGTTTTTCCGGAAAGGTTTTTAACGAGGCAACCATTGTTCGTGTTGACTTAGAGTATCCAAGGTCTCTTTACAACCAACCTCGAGTATTGGGGGAATCACCCTAAGATGTTATATTTTCAAGGAAAATACTTCATGCCAATGGGGCCTCGATAGGAAAACTTTGTTATGGGCCAAACTGTGGAATGAACTGTGTCCGTATAGATTAGTCGAGCCCCAATGGAAAAACATGTACGCATGTATGAACTATTCAAAGAAGTACTTTTCCTTATCAGATATCTTGTGCCTCTATGAAAATCTTCTGCTTTACAAGCTCCATACTTATGATTTTTATGAAAAATGGCTCAAGGGACAAAGTGCAACTACACCTCGAATGATCAACCACATACTCAGGGAATTCCCTCAAAAATCAACATGTTCGAATTATCTAAACTCGAAATCATAAGACCTCAAAGAGGCAACCCTTGATTTATAGTCTAAGTCCATCGTTCTCGGGGACTAAAACTTTGAACAAGTTCAAAATATTAATGGCAAATAAGCCCAAGAGTCATACCCAAAGGCTACGGCCAATTAAATGCGGCTCAGAGACGTCTGAATCCCGCAATAAAAAAATGTCTTTGAACTTGTGAAAAACTGGTTTAAAAGGCTACCCTCGGCAAAATATTCAAAGGGCTTTGATAGTATCAGCCCTCGAAAAACCTTAAGAGGTATCGAATTATTCAAATACAAACTTGTGCTAAGGCACAAAAAGCAAAGGGGTTTCGATTAATATTAAATCCTCAAAAACCCTACCCGATTCAAAGAGCCTAAGGTCAGTTACATTTTAGAGTTCGAGAACACTTTCTCACTCAATTCAAACCTAAGGGTTCCACTACTTCGAGCTCGAGTAACAACTCACTCTACTACGGTCCAAAAATCCGTTGTCACTCAATACAAACCTAATGGTTCTATTGCTTCGAGTTCGAGTAAACTCGAACTCAACTATAAAAGAAGTATTATTGTGACTTCGGTCAAGTTGCCCAAAGCCTAAGTCTCAAACATATTATTCAAGGCACAAAATGTGCTAAAATTTTACAAAGGCACAAAGCAAGTTTGAAGACAAAATTTGAGAAGGAATTCAAAAGGGAAATATATTTATATATATACTTGAACAAAAATATGTACAAAAGACCGACAAAGGTCCTACACAAAAGAAAAGGAAAAAAATATACAAGTCCTAGCTATGCTCTGGGGCGACTTCTTCCTCGGGGGAAGCTTTCTCCTAGGGCCCTTCTCTATTATCGGATCCGCCCTTGCTGCCTTCATCACCATCATCTCGTCAGAAGAGGCTAGTTGTCTGGCATCAGCTTCGTGCATCTTAGTTTGAGATATTTCCTCAGAAAGGTCGAAGCTTCAAGCATGAATCTCCTCGAGGGTCTCCCTCAGAGATTGACACTAAGCCAGCTCAGCAGTCCATTGCACTCGATCAGTGGCCTCCCTCAGTTGAGTTTGAGCAGCCTTGGCATCAGCCAAGTATATGGCTATTGACTTATCAACCTGGGCCTTCGCCTTCTCGGCCTTAGCTTGGGCCTTAGCAAGTTTGGCCTCGAGCTCTTCGATCCTCTTGGCTTGAACCAAACTCTTCTCCCTAGAATTCCGAAGTTGGGCTTCTGCCGATGACAGTTGAGCCGAGGCAACCTCTTTCTCCGTAGCAAGGCGGTCCATGCCCTCCTTCCATCGATGGCAATCAACTTTAACTTGATCGACCTCCCCCCGGAACAACTCGATCTTCTCAAATTTCTGCTGGAACTGAGACATCGAAACGTTAGCCTCCACCATTGGATTGAGCCCGCATTTTTTCAAAAGAACAGTTACCTTCTCGTTCATCTCGGTCTCCTCTTTACGGGCCTTGGCCAAGTCAGCTCGGAGGTCCCTGAGCCCTTCATCCTTCTGCCCACAAAGGAGCTTGAGAGCATTTCTCTTCTCCGAAATCTTTTGGAGCTCAACCTCACATTGGTTCATGTCAGCCCGGAGTAGAAAAAAAGCCTATATGAGAAGAAAAATATAAGTTAGATTGAAGGAAGGAAAAGAAAAAGATAATTACAACAACGGAAATTAACATTTAATCGAGATAGAAGGCGTTGGGCCTTTTCAAAGATGGTAGACACATAGTTAAGGTCAGAGGCATCATCGACCCCAGTAAAGCAATCCTTAAAGGGATCATCTTCACTGGGGACTCCGCCTATCGCGGGGGTCCTCATGGCCCGAGCATCTCTTATTTCCTCCTCGGAGAAATCCGGTAGATAAGACGAGTGACCTGTTGTCACTGCCCCGAGCGAGTCGCTCGGGGCGCTCTGTTCGGCTTTGATGGTCTCAGAAGCGTCCCCCTCCCGTATGTTTGTTGCTGGTCGAGGGACAATCTCGACCTCAGGCTATTCGGGGACTTCACCCAAATTTTTCTTTGAAGCCTCCTCAACCCAAGGCTGGATCTCGACAACCGCCTCCGATTTTGAAGGCTTGGCGGTATCGGCGTTCTTCCTTGGTCAAATCACCAATGCCGAGTCATCACCATCTTCTTCTTCTCTCAGCCTTTGGACTGTATCTATGGTAAGAGGAATGATTTTCCTCTTGGTCCTTCGAGCTGGAGCATTATTGGGTTTGGGGTCCTTAGACAATGAGACCCCCTTCCTCTTATTATCTTTCCCCAATTTTGGAACTGGGGACTTAGCCTCTTCCTCGCCGCTCGGAGGCCTCAAACCCGCCTCCTTGTTCAGGCCTGCACAAAAGGAAACTGAGTAAGGAAAAGAAATATGATCAACACCTTGGAAATAAGGAAGGAAAACTCACTGTGATTCTTTGCCTCCCATTTGCCTTTTGCCAAGTCACGCCAATATCGCTCGGCATAAGAAGAAGTCGAGGACAACTTCCGAACTCAGTCCTCGAGGTCAGGAACTGCTCAAGGCATTCAGGCACCCGATGCATGACGAATGAAGATGTTAAATAAAGCAAAAAAAAATAGGAACATGAAAACTAATTAGTAAAGTGTTACTTACGCTCGGGGTTCCACTCTCAGGGAATAATATTTTTTCCATTGGGATGAGGTCGCAGGTCCTTACCCGAACAAACTGACTCATCCACCCCTGGTACTTGTCCTCATCGATACTAGAGAACAACACCTTGGTTGCTCGACGTTGAAGCTTGATCAACCCTCGAAAGAATGGGGGTCAATATAACCTCATGAGATAGTTGAGGGTGAACGACAGCCCCTCGATTTTACTGGAGAAGAACCGGAGCATGATTACGATGCGCCAGAAGGAAGGATGAACTTGGTCGAGGGTCACTTGGTACCTCTTGCAAAAATCTATGATAACTGAATCGAGCGGACCCAACGTGAAAGGGTAAGTGTAAACACTTAGAAACCCCTCCACGTGAGTGGTAATACTTTCTTCAGGAGAAGGGATCTGTATACTACTTTGTCCCCTAGTTACAATCCCTCTTTACGTCCTCGAGATATCCCACTGTTATCGAGCAGATATACCTCAACACGTGCTCGCATCGGTCAGGGACCGATGGAGGGTTCTCGACCTTGAAGTCAAATTTCAGGACACACGATCCAGGAACATACTCACTAGGGAGCGGTTTCGCCGGCGTTTTATCACCGGCCGACCATGAAGAAGATGAATAAGCCTTTTCCTTTTGTGGAACGATTTTGGAAGTTTTCGCCATTGATACGAGTAGAAGAAAGAAGGAAATGTTGAGTTCTGGTGGTCTGAAACTAACGAAGTTGGCTTAAGGAGTGATGAAAGGGAAGAGATGGACAGAGTTAAAAACTTAGGAGAATTGATGAATATGAAAGTAAAAGTTTTGATTCAACAAAAGAGTCCATATTTATATAATTATGATGACGGTTCGACGACGCTAATGACCGACCGCCCACTGATTGCGCGTTAATGGTTTGGAGAACTATACTGGCGGGGAAGTTTCGGTCACCTACATAGCTTACGTCACAAGGATGACATCACTGTCTATCGAGGTCATAAGAAAATCGAGGCTCAAGTCTTTTCTTATCATTTTACTCTAAGAAACGAGGGGACTATTTGTATACGTTAGAAATCGGGGCTACCCGATTTCACTATTTGGTCGAGAGGAATGTTACGTCGAAGAGCTAGGACGTCGAGTCCGAAACCGAAGCCTCTATCCAGATCGAGGTCACTATTAATCGAGGCCAGAAAGAGACAGACTCTGAGTAACGTCGGCATAGCTTTATAACGGAAAGGGCGAGATATCCGCGATTGGTCGAGGATTGTGGCGTGAATCTCGAAACTGATAAAATCTATAGCGGTTAATAAGCTATTAATACGATTTCCTACTGTAATTAGAAGTATACCTTAATTAGGACTCCTCTACTATATAAAGAGGAATTCCGTTCATTTGTAATCATCATTGCTTACTGAGTAAAATAAATACAATCATTTCTTTCTTGCTTATTGCTCTACTTAACATTCATCGGAGTTGTTTATTTCTTTACTGTTTTTACAAGATCACCTCGAGGTTTCTTCAATTCGGGGTCGAAGCTTTGCTTACACATTGGTTTGATTTATTTTACAATCTAATTCAGTCATTTATTTTCTCGTTTATCAATTGGTATTGGATGAAATCACATATCCTTAAAATCACAATATAAGTTTAATTGTTATCCAAGTTTTAGGGTAAACATATGAGTTCTTCTAACACATCCCTCCCCACATTTGGTATTTTTATATGACTTATTTTTAAAATAATTGGATTTATCTTTTCGGCTAACCTTCATTGGAAATTGAAAAAAATGACATATAATTGTTATATTATAAGTTCGACAATAACGTCATAAAAAGCTACCATATGCATTAGAGAATCCTGAAAAGAAATATGCGCAGGACAACTCTAATGTACATTAAACTTCAATTAGTTGATAAAAAGCCTCGTTCAAATTTATGTGATATACATTTTTTAGTATGTGATAATTAAAAATAATTTTACTTTAAAATATTTATTTTATTTTTTAATAAGATAATTTGTATTTACATATGTGTAAGGCTTATTTAAATTATAGATTTCAATTTTTTTTCTTTCTTAAATTTAATGATCTAGTCAAACAATACTATATAAATTAGAAGAAGAGAATATTATTTCTATTATGTAGAAATGAGAAGAGGGTTGATCAAGGGTATAGTTGTCATTTAACTCAAATATAAAAGTGATTTGTTGAGGTGATTTTTTCCAAGCTAACACTACACAATTCTAGAAAATATCTCTTTAACTTCCCATTTTCATCTCCTATTCCAATTTGAGGTATACTTTTCTTTCAATTTTTTTCCCAAATATTTTTCCAGTTTGTTAAAAGATTGATTGTTTTACCTTCTTTTTCTTTTTCTTTTCTGTTATACTTGTTCAAGTTCTCCCCAGACTTCTCAAACAATTCATTTTCCAGTTCTCTCCATTTTTCCAACTGGGTTTTGCTACTTTCAGGTCTGCTCCTTTTTTATTTTTATTTTCCAATTCTTACTGTTTTTCCCTTATTATATTTTCCGATCTTATTTGACTTTTGTAGTTAGAGAGTGAGGCGTGAGTTTGAATATTTTAGGGTAGAACTTGGACTTCTTCGCCGATAACAGCAGTGGTCTTTTTCAATGAAGACCACTATTAACTCCAACGCTCTGACTTGACTCTGAATACAATCAACTCCAAGGCTCCTCTAGCACACGAACACCCTTTCAATGAAGCACTTTATTGAGTTACTACCCTTACAACTCGCCTATGTGTAACGACCCGGTCGGTCGTTACGTAGAACTTGCATTATAATTACTGTTATTGCCTTGTCATAGGTTGATTATACTATTTATGATGTGTTAGAGTTGGTTGGCTCGGGTTCAGAATGGTTATAATGAGAATTTAACCATTTAGTCTTTAAAAATAGCCTTAAAGTGGGAAAAGTCAACTGAGAGTTAACTTATTGGTAAACGACCTCAGAATGCGGATTTTATGGCTCGGATAGCTTCGTTAGGAGATTTGGGACTTTAGAGTGTGTTCAGAATATTTTGTGATGTCCGGTGTAGCATTAGACTTGAATTGGAGAAAGTTAGTTTTTGGCGAATTCCGGTCGGCAGTGAAAAGTAGGCTAGCGGGGTCGGAATGGAATTCCGACAGTTGGAACAGGTCTGTAATATCATTTTGGATTTGTTTGCAAATTTCAGGTCAATCGGATGTGTTTTGGATAGTTTCGGCATCGTTGGTGGAATTTAGAACTTTCAAAATTCTTAGGCTTGAATTCGATGTGATTTTGGTGTTTTGATGTTGTTTTTGGTGTTTCGAAGGCTCGACTAAGTTTGAATAATGTTATGGGATATGATGGTAGGTTTGGTTGAGGTCCCGAAGGCCTCGAGTGAGTTTTGGGTGGTCAACGAATTGATTCGTGGTTTAACACTTAGGTTGTTTTACTGGTGTGATGTTGCAGGAAAATTGGTCCTCGCGTTCGCGGGTGGAGCTCCGCGTTCGCGAAGGGTTAACTAGGAAGGTTGTTGATTTGTTCTTCGTGTTCGCGAAGGGAAGGATGCGAACGCGAAGTTATAGGTGGAGGATGCACTGCGTTCACAATCTGGAGTATGCGTTCGCGAAGAGGTTTGAGCGTTTGGCGACCCAGGGACTTTGGCCTACGCGATCGCGAAGGGGAGACCGCGTTCGCGGAGGGCAGGCCAGATAAGTCATCGCATTCGTGGCCAGGTAAGTGCGTTCGCGAAGGTCTAGGGGTGTTGGGCAGTGCGTTCACGAGCAGGTGATTGCGATCCCGAAGAGAAAATTGAGGCCTGGAGGTTTTTGTACTTCGCGAACGCGGGAAGTGGGTCGCGTTCGCATTGAAGAATAACTGGGTAGTATTTAAATAAACCCTCCGCGACCCTAACCCACTTTTCCACCATTTTTGAACGGGAAGAAGCTTTTGAGGCGATTTTTAAGAGAGGAAATCATTGTTCTTCATTGAGGTAAGGGTTTTGGACCCTAAAACTCGATTATATGTGATTAAGGATCAAAATATCAGTGTTTAATTCATGAAAATCAATAGAAAAAGATGGAATTAGGGCTTGAGAATATGAGACCTTCTAGGGATGATTTGAGGGGTCAAACGAACTCCGATTTAAGAGTTCTTTATATGTACGGACTCGTGAGATGATAAAGAACATTTTGGTACAGAAGTCGAGTTCCGAGACACGGTCCCTAGGGTCGGGTTTTGGCTAATTTCGGGTTTGTGTTAAAATTGATATTTTTCAATTGGAATTCATTCCCTTAGAATAGTTTGATGAGAAAAATCTGATATTTATAGATTTGGGGCACTCGGAAGTTGATTTGAGAGGCAAGCGGGTTGCAGAGTAGCTTTTCGGGCTAGTTTGAGGTAAGTAATGTCTTTAAATCCTGTCCTGAGGGTATGAAACCCCGGACTTTACATCCTTTCACGGATTTGGAGTGACTCACACTCTGGATGACGAGTGTGGGGCATACACGAATTGAAATTTGGAAAAAATGTATCTTTTTAGGCAACTATTGAGTTGCGAAACTACTTTTAAAGCTTATTCTCTATAGTACTACAATGATTTGATATAATTTGGTTGTAAGCCATGTTTGGGGCCTAGTGCCGATCTTTTTTAACCCCTTGGGGGCTATTTTACTTATATTCTCACTTCTTTGAAACTATGATTTTAAACTCAGTCTTTATTGTGAAATTGTTGACACTCTTCTTTGATAATACTACTATTCCTTGAAATGAAATACTATTTTGGGTCGAGAACCCCATTTTATTCATGGCCCGAGTGGCATGCT
>ML242999.1:0-29875 GCA_005239495.1 Nicotiana undulata
TGAATGACAAGGTAATTGTATTAAAAGTGCTTAGGGAGGTTAGTCACTATATCTAAATATATCATACTCATCCCTTAGCCTACATTACAACCAAATGAAGACCTAATTGATCTTAGACTGAATAAACTCGATTAGTAGAGTATTACACTACGGGCAAGCTTATGGCGTATGAATGTTCTTTCTGAGAGTGAGTGAATTATTTCTACTTAAAGTTCCTATTTGTTCTTAATATTACTCTTGTGTAACTACTCTCGATTGTGCGATGTGAGGGCATGTGATTCATGACGGAGAGGTAAGTCTTGACCTCTGTGTAGTGTACTTTGAGGAAGTAAGAATATGGCATGGCATGTAGAGTCACCACTTGAGACATAGATGTTACACGGCTAGGTACAATGTTTTTAAAATGTCATGGTGTGACACTGTAGGGAAATGCTTGAGAAGATTAGGCCTATAGAGTGTGGTTTTGCTGCTCGAAGACGAGCAACGGTTTAAGTGTCGGGTGTTGATAATAGGTGAATTAGACTATATTTTCACCCCTAATGAACCATACTTTATTATGTTTTTAATGCGAATATTGATAACAAAATTCTCTGATTAGTGTTTTTATGCTTTGCAGGATATAATTTACGATGGGAGATACTTTGGAACGGTTTGGAGTCAATTAAGGAAGTTTAAGGCCAATCGAGAAGAACACGTGAGAAAAGAACAATAAAAAGGCCAAGTTTGCTGGAAAAGAGCCCACCGCGACCGCGGTCGACCGCGGCTGGAGTGCGGTGGGCAAGTCAGCGAGATTTAGAAAGTGTGCATTTCACCGCGGTTGCGCCGCGTTCCTGCCGCGGCCGCGGGCGAACACTGAAAGGCCATAAAATCTGAAGGACCAAAGTTCAAAACACGGGAATAAATTGCCTAAACCTATTTAAACATTATAGACTCGCACAAAAGACGACTATTCTTGTTTTTAGACTCAAGTAGGAGGCAAGAATCATTGTGAGAAGACAAGCAAACTTTAGAATGTTTCTAATCTCTTTCTTTAATCTTTATTTTGAGAATTATGATTTCTTTTGGGTTTTTATTGTTCTTGATCATGAGTAGCTAACTTCTTTAATCTAAGGTTTTGGTGAAACCCGTTGAGGATGAACTTATTGTGATATTAATATAATTTTGCTTGGTTGTTAATCTCTATTTGTTCAACTACGTTCTTGTTGTAGTTGATTGAAGAGCCCTCAATTAGCTGTTCCTATTTATTATGTATCTACTTGAGAGAGTGTGCATATTTAGGTAGTTGTTTGAACAACATCACTCCCGGAGTATAGGCGAGATCCATAACCCAGGGTTTAGAGGTTGGATTAGAGATAACGATACCTCAGGTGCAATCTAAAGTGAACTGTAATGCAATTTAGCTAGCGTAACTTAAGAGAGTGCGTCTAGTAGATTATCATAATTACTTGAGAGAGATATATGATAGCTGGAGTGTTCATGATTGATAGAGACAACTAAGTCAAAACTATAGGAAATATACAAGAAGGGATTTCATCAACGGGGGAAACCAAAACCTCAGACCTTTATTACAATTTTTTATACCTCATTATTAGTTAATCTTTAGTTTATTATTTTTGTTCAGCTGTAGTAGTAAAAACACTACCAAGTGATATTCATAACTTTTGAGAAAGTTGATTATTAAGAATCTAGTAATCTAACAACAACATTTGATATGTTAGTTCCCTGTGGGATTCGACTATGGGCAAAATACCCGGATTATATTTGCAACACCCGCTTGGTCTTTTATTAGGCATAGTTGAGCATGATCGACAATCGCTGATTGGTCAAATTAAACCCACCCCTTATTTTTTATTTAACCCACGACCCGTTTCATTTTACCCAACCCACATGGAAAAAACAATTAAACAACTCCCCCAAAATAATCGGTCCTCATTCCTCATTCAACCAAGAGACGAAATGTTAGGGTTCTTGAAGAAATCCTTCTCTTAGTCGATGAAACCGATTGAATAATCAATTTTCTAAAAAGGTATGTTTCATCCACGTGATTTTACTTGTTTATCTCCCCTCTATGTGTATTTCTCTTAGTTTTTTATTAAGGCTTTATGCTCAAATCGTTTTGGGGCTTTGTTATGTCTTGTATTCTTATGTCTTACTTTAAGATGTTGTTTTCTGACCTTTTTGTCTTTTTTTCTTGTGTGGAATGTCTTTGCATGTGTTTTGTTTTAGTCTTTTCTGAATTTTCTAATCATTAAAGTTGGTGAGATATGTTAATGTGGGGTTTTCTTTGTTCCTTTTAGTCGTTTTCTTGTCGACATATGTCTGTTCTTCTAGGTGTGTTGAGTTGTTGTTCCCTACTGCAATCTATGAATATTTTAGTACTAGTGGTCCTTTACTACTCGAATTATTTGTGGTCCCCTAGTTGTTACATGTTATTTGTGTTCCCTAAAATCCATACATGGTTTATAATTCTGATTTGTTTAATTGCTTAGTTATTGTTCTTTATTAGTATTGTTTATGTTAATTAAATTTTTGTTGTTTGTCCCCGTATTTTTTATTAGTATTTGTTGAATTGCTTAGGTATTTTTTTTATTATTGCCTTTACAGAATAGCAGGGATGCCATTGGTTGACCTAATCTTTCATTATGGTGGGGACTGGATCACAAGCCCACATGTCCATTATTAAAAGAAGTTGTCCCATATCAAGAGAGGTTATGATTATGAACTTCTATCGTACAAATATCTAGTGAATTTATACATTAATGAGTTAGGAAATGTAGGTGTTCAACAACTAATTGTGAATGGTCCATCTGGTACTTATTATGAGATTGAGAATGATGATGGTATAAGACATATGTTGTGTTTAATCTCTAATGAATTCAAGACTCTTCATTTCTATACTGTAGATAAGTGTGAGCAGTCTATTAGTGTGACTAACATAGCCAATCATTCTGAGTCTTATACTGTAGTAAATGAAGTTGGTACTAATTGTAGTGATCATGAAAGTGAATATGATTCTAATTATGGAGAGGTAGAGTATGATAGTGATGAATTACAAACATTTGCTAATCAGAAGAAAAGAGAGATTATGCCAGGTTTGGATAATTGTAAGGAACTGTATAAGGGTATGAGCTTCAAGGATATACCTGAGGCAAGAAAATATATTAACCTCTACGCCCTAGCAAACAAAAGGGAACTAAAGTTGTTGAAAAGTTCTCCAAAAAGGCTAAGGTATGGATGTGTATTTGACTGCCCCTTTGTTGTTCATATTACTCCAGATGGGGACCTTCCTGGGGTTAGGGTAAAGACCTTAAAATCAAAACATACCTGTGATGAAGCATTTGAGAATTCTGGGGTTGATTTTTATACAATAGCAAATTACTTCAAGAAGAAGGTGCAAGATAACCCAAAATTTAAGATAAAAGAGATGAGAGTAGAACTGAAAAACACATTCAATATTAATGTTAGTTATGGAAAGTGCAAGAGGGCTAAGAGGCTGATTTTAGAGAAACTGGATGGTAGCTTTACAGATGATTACAATAGACTTGAGGCATATGCCAATGAGCTTAGAGTAAGTAATCCAGGCAGTGATATAGTCATTAATTTGTCAAAGGATGCCCTTGCTCAAGGTAAAAGAAAATTCTTGAGAATGTATACTTGCTTCCAAGCATTGAAGATGGGTTTTAGAGAAGGGTTGAGACCATTTATTGGCTTAGATGGTACCTTTTTGAAAGGAAAAGCAAAAGGTCAGCTATTACTTGTTGTAGCTTTAGATGCCAATAATCAGGCTTATCCAATAGCATGGGCAGTTGTTGATAAAGAAACCAAAAGGACTTGGACCTGATTCTTAGAATTGCTTCAAAGGTCATTGGATCTCAAAGATGGAGATGGAATTACCTTTATGTCAGATATACAAAAGGTATTTATTCTGTCCATATATCTTTATTTCTTTCATTTCAATTTGTTGTTAATTACCTGTTTGCTAATATTCACTTTCATTTTGTAGGGATCAATTGAGGCAGTCAAGATTATTCTACCTGATTCACACCATAGATTCTATGTGAAGCACATTGAGGTAAACTGGTGCAAAAGATGGAGGACAAATGAGTTCAAGAAGTTGCTATGGTGGAGTGCCTGGAGCTCTTATGAGGAAGATTTCAAGGACTAGTTTAAGAGTATTCGTGAATTGAGTAAGGAAGCTGATGAATCATTGTTAAAGTATCCTCCTCAGGCTTGGTGTAGAGCCTATTTTGATACTGTGTGCAACAACCAAAAAGTGGAGAATAACTTCACTGAATCAGTGAATGCATGACTGGTTGAAGCAAGGAAAAAACCAATCATAAAAATGCTTGAGGAGATAAGGATAAAGTTGATGAACCAGTTGAGGAAAAGGGAGGAAGCTGTAAGGTCATGGGCATAAGATTTCAGTCCATATAGTTTGCAACTTTACAATGAACACCTTAAGATAGCTAACACTTCTTGCTATGTGGACAACAATGGTGACAATGGCTATGAAGTTAGGGAATGGACAGATAAGCACACTGTAAATATGGTGGTGAAAAAGTACACATGTAGGGGATGGGATCTTACTGGAATCCCATGCCCACATGCAATTAAATCTCTGCAATACAAAAAGTTGGAGCCTATGCATGAAATCAACTGGTGGTACAGCAAAGAAGCATATCTGCTTACCTACAAGTACAAGTTGCAGCCAGTTAGGGGTGAAAAATTCTGGAAGGTAGATCCATCACAAGCAATGGAACCACCTGAGTTAGTCAAGATGGCTGGGAGGCCCAAAATCAAGGGAACCGGACAGAAAGATGAGGCAATCAAAAGGCAAGGTGAATGGACAGCTTCAAGAAGAGTAATGACTTGCACCAACTGTGGTGAGCCAAATCATAATGCAAGGGGTTGTGAGAAGGTAACACTGACATTTACCTTCTAACTTATTTTACTTTATCTAACTGAAATTTACTTTATCTAGCTGATTTTATTTGTTACCAATATCCACCTATGGCAAAAAGGGCAAGGAAAAATGCTGGACATCTAGTTGATGAAGATGAAACTAAGGGGCAACAATCAGAAGAAGAGATGCACCTGACAGCACCCCAATCTAGTCAAGCAAGTTAGTCAAGTGTTCAAGGCTCAAATTTTGTGTTCATGCCTACACCATCAGTGCACAGTCAATCAAATAGTCCATTCCCTGAGTGTGAGCAACCTGAACTTGATCCAGATGTGGTTACAATGCCAGCAACTGTGTCGGAATAAAAAACAAGACTTCTACAAAGGCAAAAACCACCTCAAACTTCAAGTGTAAGGGTAATTTAATTAACTAGTGATACAAATGGTGTTAGTCTTTCATCATCACTTCCTTTCAAACCACCAGGCCTCAAATGGAAGGGAAAAAGTGATGTAACTGGAAGTCAACTGGAGATGCAAAGCAGAAAAAAGTTGATAAGTTGAAGCCTAGAAGGGGAAGCAATTGAAGTCTATTATAATAGGCTGTTTTTTCTGTAGTTTGTTGGGTTGTAATTACTGCCATGTGAGACAGTACATTTTGTGTAGTGTTAAGACTTCTTGCTGAATGTTGGGGTTGTGTATTTTGTGTAATTACTGCAATGTGAGATAATTTTCTGTGTAGAATCTGCAGTATGAGCTGGGCAGTTTTTTGTGTATGACGGATTCTGCATATTAAAATCAATGTTTTTGGTTACACCTGGCTTTACATGGGAAACGCTTGGCTAAGGCCAGGGTCAACATGGCTTTAGATGGAAAAAGCCTGGCTAAGGCCAGAGTCAGCCTGACTTTACATGGAAAAAGCTTGGCTAAGGCCAGGGTCAGCCTGGCTTTACATGCAAAAAGCGTAGCTAAGGCCAGGGTCACCCCTTTTGATTCTTGGCTAAGGCACATCATGTATATGTTAAATCTGAGCAGATTTGTGTGTAAGTTAAATTTGGGCAGTTTTGTGTATATGTTAGGTCTGGGCAGTGTGTGTCTTGATCATAATAAGTCCTACCTCATTTTTTGGTAGAACATACTTCTGTACCATAAATTTTTGCTTTACAAGATGAGTTAGTAATAAGGTTTTGATGTAAATAGGTATGGAAAATATTGATATATGCACAAGTTGTTATTCAATGTAGAACATCAATGTAAAAACAAAGGTAATACATACACTGAATGTAATATTGGGTCAAAAATTCATTCTATTCAACAACTTTATCAATAAAATTTCAAGACTTAAAACATCAATGTAGAACCAACAAAAACAATCAATTAACATTGGAACTTAAACATCACCTTAAAACATCAATGTTATAAGACTTGAAGATTTCTAAACAAAAGTGAACTCATCTTATATATGAGCCTACATAATTCCAACAAAATTCCAACAATACACTAAGCAACTAAAATTCAATTCATTACCCTAGCGGCTACAATTCCAACAAAAAAGGTACATAAAATAGTAATGGAAATCTTCATCTTGAGGATTTTGTCTCCTAATTTGGTCACTTGAACATGGTTTCTTGCATTCACGAACATCAATTCCTCCTTCAATTTATCCCTTTCAATGTTAACATTGTCCAACGACGACTTCAAAGTACTGATTTTAACATTTCTCGCACCCAACTGAGACCTTAAATTGTTGATTATAACAAGCGCTCTATCGGGAATAGGATCATCTGACCATTCCCAATAACCACATGAAGCATCCTATAAAATCAAAATTCAATTCAAACAAATCAAAGGGAAACAATTTATCAAACTAAACAAAAAGTTCAAACATGACAAAATTTAATTATAATCACTTACTAGTGGTTTTGGACACTTGTAGAATCTCTGTCCAGGGTTAAAAAGAGTTGTCGAAGTGAAGTGGTTAGCAAATTCCTCACAATGGAATTTTCTTTTGGATGAAAAACTACTTTCTGGCATGCCAAACCACCTTTTTGGACAAATTTACAGCTTGGTTTGGAACAAATAACTGATAATGAAAGAAATTGGAGTAGCTCTCTACTAAGAGTAAGCTTTCTTGAAGAACCCTGGCTTTTTCTCTCTACGTTAAAGAAGGAATGAGGACAGATATGTGTTGGGGGTGGTCTTTAATTATTTTTGCCAGATGGGTCGAGTAAAATGAAGCGGGTCATGGGTTAAATAAAAAATAAGGGGTGGGTTTAATTCGACCAATCAGCGACTGCCAAGAGGATTTTTTAATTTTAAATGGGGGAGTTAATGGTGGAGGGACATTATAAAATCTGGGCACAAACGGTAGGGTCTTTTATAATTAAATAGTATAACGGGGGTCACATATGACTTATTTTAGATAGTAGAGGGTCATATATGTCCCGAAAATAAAGAAGATAAAGAACACCAAATTTTAACGTGGAAAACCGTTCAAATCGAAGGTAAAAACCACGGGATCACAAAGATCCACTATAAAAATAAGAGGGTTACGAAAGTTCTCCAAAATTGTCTACACAACAAATGCCAAACACGGAGCAACAATAGCAACAACAAATCAATTGGAAAAAGAGGAGAATCCACAACACGAAGCTGTTGTAAGAGGCTCGAAATCAGATGCTAAGGGACACCATATCTGATCTTCACCGTTCAAATCCAATACTAAGATGTTACGAACACTCAATTAAAATTTCAGCTTGATCCAACGGTTAACGGATCGGAAAACGTGATTTGAAGTTGGCTGGTCGTAATAAAAATTTGCAGCAAAACAAATATTTTTCTTCTCTCTTCTCTATTGATGAAAACTCTCTCAAAAACCACTCTTATGTGTTTAAGTCTTTCAAAGACTTGTACCAATGAGCATAGAACAATTCTCCAAGGTTGTCCTATTTATAGATCATGAGTGGTGCTTTCTCTTAAAGCCAAAACCAACTCAAAATAGGAATAAACACCGAATCCAATTCGTAATAGAAATGAAAACTAAATTAGAATAGGATTAGGCCATTGAGCCTTTGACTGGACATCATGTGCATGTGCCCAACAAAGAAGAGCTATTATTATAGCAAAAAAGAGTGCGATATAAATAAAATTACTAGTGTTATAAATCCTGTAAGTACTTGCAACAATGGATGTCTTTCATATTGGTTATGTATTCATAACATGTTTTAGATCGATTATGTATTCATAATAGATTCAACAATTAAAAACAGAAGAAATCATCCTTCTAATATTATTACTCCCTTCTTATGTTCTAGTTAATTATAAGATTTTTATTTCATAATACGTTATTAGTCCGAATTAACTAGCCCGAATTAACTTATATTCAAGTCTGGTCCGGCACACACTAGCTACCACCACTTTGTTTTCTGGTATGTTTCTTTTAAAGATAGCACTGTTATTACGTTATGTTTGCCAGAGAATGCATAGTGCCTTTTTCAAGGTTGATTACTAATTTGCACATATACCATTAATTCAGATAGCATCGTTCTCTAAATGTTTTCATCCAGTTAACTTTAATCATCCTTATATATGTAAGCTCGACTACATGGATGTACCCCAACAACCATTTCCTCAGATAAAAGTGATGTATGCGTATGATTTGTTGTTTAAGCCACTATGCAGTTATCTTTTGAGTATACTTCCAACAAATTCTAAATATCGATTGCATTTTATATTTCAAGTTTTAAAAATACATACAAGTGTAAAATTTAGATTACAAGATCATTATAAAATTGTTGTTAAGATCTTAAAATAGAATATGTTTACTAGCTCATTCCGTAACAAGACTTCGCCATGGATACATTTGAGATTCACCTCTCTTTTTCTTTATTTTTCTCTTGATTCAATTAAGAATTTGCTATAGAGATTTTCGATTAATTTTATTGATTCAAAACTTTGTTGAATTCTGGTTGCATGAATATGAATGCCATATTAGATAACTTTCTTTTTCTTGTTTCATAATTATCCAAATTACTTCAAATTTATCTGTAGTTTTGTTAGTGATAGTTTTCACTATATCGAACTTATCAAAGCTTGAATTTGTGGCACTTGACATCTCTAAAAAAAATTAGTTATCATGGGTCCTTGATGCTGAAATTAAAGGTATTTTCTGGACTGGCTGGACAGGGGAAGAAATAGCTCGTCGGGATAGTGGGGCGGGTTGGTTAGTAGGTTGGGGTTACGGGCTGGTAGTGGGCTGGGATATTCCAGGTTTTAGTGGGCCCGTTCGGGTTCAGCTGGGACGGGTTAATTTTTTTTATTTACTTTTGTTCAGTGTATTATGTTTCCTTGTTCAATGTAATTGTTACCTAACTGCTTGCAAACTTTTAAATAATAAAATAAGTATTTTAAGGCATAAAATTATTTTATAAGGCCAATACGTAAGGATCAAACTTCAAAGGCTTTCATTTCATATTTTCATGCATAATAATAATTCACATTAACTTGTCTTATAAACTAACACATTAAGCTTAAATAAGTCTAACAAATTCAAAATAACACAAATTGTCTTAAATCAACTTAAATACGAATTTTCGGAGTACGCTCAAGGCAAACCTTGATATGCCTCCTTAAATCAGTTGTGCCCTCCCACTTTCGACGAACATTAAAGACTCGACCATTGTTCTTGCATTCTACTTCGCAAACTTCTTCATTTTCTTCTGCCACCTCAAAGTGTTCCGAACATGTGAACATACTCTGAAGCATGTTGCATAATTTAACTTGAACCTAACAAAAATGGTAACCGCACTTCACTTGATAATTGTAATTTTGTAGTGGCTACCGTAAATAATTTATAAAACTTGAAATATTACTTCATTGAGAACTTGAGAGCAATAAGCAATCAATAATCAAGAGGGAATAGGGAGAGAATTAGATTAGAAAAATGGAGCAAGTTGTAAGAAAAAATGAAGAAGAAGGGGATATTTATAGTTATTAAAAGGTTAAGAATGTAATTTATCAATTATTAGGGGTGAAGGGGCTATTTTAGTAAGGGGATCGGCCGAAATGGCTAAAAATGATCGTTGCTCAACGGTCATTTTTTATTTTGAAAGTTGGCAACGATTATAACTTTTAAAAAAAATTACCGCTTAAACTGGGCTGGACCGGAATGGAACGCGATTAAAACCCTTGAACGGTTAGTGGGAAAATCGGGTTCCGGTGCACTGGTAGCCCAAAAGGCCCGACCTCGTCCGGCACAACCCCTGTCCTAGCCAACTCGTCCCACCCCTTTCCAAACTGGGCTGATCTGGGCTGCACCGGGTTGAACAAGGTTGTTAGTGGGTTGGCCGGCCAGATTAACACCTTTATTTGATGTCACGATCCAAACCAAAGGGTCGCGACGGGCACCCGGTGCCTTACTCAATCGAGTACCAACATAACGCATTTTTTGTATAATATATCATAGGTAAATGAACCACAAAGACGGTCATGAGATAACAAGAATAAAGCATGAAGGAATACTCGACATAGGATGACCCAACATGATAAACTGACTTATACATATGATGTATGGGCCTATAAGGCCAGCATGATCCTTTATATACTCAAAACATAGGTCGACAAGGCAATACAAGTATGCATATGCATGACATTTGTCTACAAGCCTCTAAGAGTACATAAACGTCATAAAGATCGGGACAGGGCCCCACCATACCTATTAATACATGTCCAAATCATACTAACCAAATAAGCAACCCTGAAGGAAATGGAGCAATACCTTCCGCTGAGTTGATAGCCTACTTGGAGGACTCTCAGCCTGTCTATCGGGACCTGCGGGCACGAAACGCAGCGTCCCATGGCAAAAGGGACGTCAGTATAAATAAAGTACCGATTATGTTAGGCGGGAAAAGCCGTATGCAATAGACATGAAAGAAACATGGAGCAAAGGACTCAACCTATAAGTCTTAATAGCTTTGTGAATTATGAAACATTTATAATGTCATGCATATGTGTATAAATGTCATACCATGCATAGGTGTATGCGTACATAACGTCATCAAACCTCTGAGGGCATCCCATCATATCATCTCGGCCACTGTAGGAAAAATCATCAATGTATACCAGCTGATCAGGTGGTGGTGCATATATAACGCCATAACCTTTCCAAATAACCCATGTACATATAATATACGTGTATATAACGCCATCTGATCATGGGTCAATGTACATGTACAAATGAATGCAATGTGTAATGAAGTAAGTCAATAAGTTCTCTCGAAATGTCATAAGATTATTATGCCTTCGATCAATATCATGAAATAAACTTTATCCACTTACGTATTTTCTGAGATCCATGAACATATGAAGAATAATAGGACATATGGAGAATCAAGAACATAGGAACTCATAGTACTTTTAAGAATAGAGACATTTGTGAAAGTTGTGTGTTTGCTCGTTTCGTGTGTATCATATGGATCATGCCAAAAGGAAAGAAGGGATAGCCTTAACATACCTTAGTCGGTTCTCTTGACAATCCCTCTAATACATGTCAATCGTGATGAAACACGTAATGGCGAGATCGAAATAGAAAAAAATCAGTATGATATTCTTGAGAAAGATTGCACCGTACCTCTTTAAAATCTCAAATCCCACGTTGCAATAGTATTTTGAAGTTTCATACGAATTCATTTTTGAGACTACATCCGTTACTTAGAAACATTCACCTCCCTCTTAATGATATAGGAAGGACTCTGAAAATATTGGGGTGTGGGCCCCATTATTATGATGACTTAGCCAACAATCTTCCTAAATACGCCACCTAGTCTCATGAACCAAAAGTCGAGTTTTGAGTCATTTTTCACTTTCTGCCACGTGGGGGTGAGGAGCTTATTCACAATTCTAATTACATTGTTAATCCCTCACAAAAAATCGATAATTAATCAATTATCTATATAATTAAGAATTATCTCAAATTATTTAAAATACTAATCACTTTTAGCACACTTTATATACCTTACTATCATGGTCAAGTGGTACTTTGTATGCACTAGTCCATAAATATCGGGTATAGCTTAGACCGTATTTTAACCCAAATTGACAACCTTAACCAAACTCATTTTCTTTGATTTGTTTACCATCTAACCTTCACGTCACTTACTTATCCCCTGTTATAAATAACATAAATACTTATAACCTCAAAAATAATCTTATTCTCGAGTCTACGTCGATTAATTTACGACGAAACTTTAACGTACGAAAACACGAAATGTAACAATCTATTTGTAGTAGTAATTTAGATTATTATAGATTAAGTTAAATAGAATGGGTGGCCTACTTATTTAATTCAATGCTTATCCCAAAAGTATATGGATACATAAGACAAAGTTAAGGTAGAATCCATTTAAAGATTACAAAATTCCTTTCTTATCTATATGATGTATCTAGAATTCTATATGTGTATATCCCACGCACTATCTTTCTAGACTTAGTAATATTATAATAATCCCCCTTTTACCACGAGGCATAACATCGACGTATGCGGGGTGTAACAGTTGAAATTCACCTTGATGCAAAAACTTCTGAAAATACTATTATACAAGAAAATTAAGCATCATGCCAGGATAATGCAAATGCTATGATTTTTCTTCGATATCATCTTGATGAAGGGTTAAAGACTTAATACTTAACCTTGAAATATACATTTGAATTATGGAGAAGTTTGAAGGAACTATATGAGCATCTTAAGGCAACGAAATTTTTAAGAGCTCGATATGAATGGATTCACTTACGATTACAAGATTTTAAAACTGTAAGTGAATATAATTCTATTATATTCAGGATAATTTCCCAACTTAAATTATGTGGGAAAATTGTAAATGATGAGGACTTATTGGAAAACTCTTTTTTTTTTTACTTTTCATGCCTCAAATATGATTGCAACAACAATACCGTGAAAAGGGTTTAAAGAAATATTTTGAATTGATCCCATGCCTCCTGATGGATGAGCAACATAATACCTTTCTAATAAAAAATCATGAAGCATATCCCACTGGATCTTCACCATTTCCCGAAGTGAATGTGGTAGTAGTAAATCAAAATTCTGAAAGAAAATAAAATATTTATCTTGGCCATGGCTGTGGACATGGGCGTGGACTTAATAATTATCGTCATCATGGTGAAAACAAATAAGAGAACAATAAGGGTCCTCAAAATAATCCTTTAGACGACAGAGTTGATATTTGCCACCGATGTGGTATGAAAGATCATTGAGCATGTGTTTGCCGTACACCTTACCAATTTGTTAAACTTTATCAAGCCTCAATTAAAAACAAAGAGAATAATGTGGAGGCAAACTTGACTTTTTATGATAATGATGATGAAGCAGGTCCCTCAAACAAATATGACGACGTTGAGACAAATCTTGCACATAAAAATGATGATTTTGGAGGCTGTCACGACCCAATTTCTACTATGGGCCATGATGGTGCTCAATGTTACCGCTAGGCAAGCCAACAATGAATTAAACCATGTTATTTATCTTTTAATAAATTTTCAAGTAATTAAATTCTATTTAATCAGAAATTAAGGAGTGGAAAATTCAATAAATGAAAAAAAGGCAATTGAGTGGCAATCATAGTGATATAAGTGCCCCAAAACCATAAAGTCTACTAGTGAGTGCGCCACGACCTGGTTTCACAAGTCTATGAGCGACTAGTAGAATATACAAAACTTCAGCTACTGTTTGAAATAAAGTAGACATAATATAAATACAAAAGAGAGACACTAGGGACTGCAGAACGACTCAGGAAGCAGCTCACCACTAGGCCTCGGGATATCTAGGATGCGCGTCGGTAGGACTGTCAATGCACCTGCCTCAGATCCTGCACGGTTAGTGCAGAAGTATAGCGTGGGTACATAAATAACATGTACCCAGTAAGTATCAAGTCTAACCCCGAAGAAGTAGTGACAAGGGGTCGACTTCGACACTTACTATGGGCCAACAATAAGAATAAAGAAGATCTAAATAAGCATGAGTTATGTATATAATTGCGGCAATTCAATAACAACCACAAAATAAATAATTCATTTACACATGATAAATCTCAAATAACTGTTTGTCTGGTATTATTTTAACCTCTCAAGCCATGAAGTAACATCAAATATAAAATTAAAATTTAGTATTATCACACATTATTATGCTGAGGTCGTACGGCGCGATCCAGAATAACGTGTACACTGGCAAGAGTCGTGCGGCACAAACCATACTGTCGAGGCGTTCATCCTGCTTCACAAGAAGAGATGATATTCTATGAGTAACCGACTTAAAAGCTAATACGAGGTTAATGCACCACAATTTATATTAACGGTCAAGTGACCCACCAAAACTCAAGTAAGCGTAATCTGTCTTTTACAATCCCTTCATCAAGATCCAATATAATTCAGGCAATTTAATTAACAGGTAGAGTGCAAACATGGTAAGTATTTCATAACTTGGGTCCTAAACTACCCCGACATGAGCATAATTAGTAGTTACGCACAGAATCTCATCACCTAGTGCATATGTATCCCCCACAATTAGAAGCTAATATCAATTTAAATCACCTATGGAGTAAATTCCATCTTACAAGGTTAGGAAAGAGACTTACCTTATCTCAATTCTCGCTTTCAGTCTCAATTTTACTCTAAAGCCTCAACTCGGTGTCGAACAATCCGAAACTATTCAAAGGTTGTATAAATTAATCAATACAAGTTCAAAAATTCATATTCTAGCTATTAGAGTGATTACCCAACCCCAATTGAAGGATTTCCTAAAATTCACCTCCGGGCACATGTGCTTGAATTCTGGAAATTTTCGATGAAAATTGTTACCCATAGCCTCATGAACTCATATATAAAAATTTCACTCAATTCCGTAACCATTTTCGTGGTTAAATCCCATTTAGATCAAAATCTAGGTTTCTCACCTAAACCCATGATTTCCATAATTTTACATGTTAAAATATACCCATAATCTATGTTTTAAACTAATATTGTATAGAAATTACTTACCGCAAAGTGCTAGATGAAAGGCCCTTCCAAGAGCTTCAAAATCGCCCAAGAGATGAAAGGAAATGAGCCAAAATAGTCTAAGTCCCGCATTAAATGGACCATTCTGCCTTCAGTGATTTTCGCTTATGCGGCACATCGACCGCTTTTGCAGCTCGGCATCTGCAGAAAGATCATCACAAATGCGTCTCTCCCCCACCTAGACAACCTCCGCATCTGCGTAAAATGGTCTGCTTCTGCGAGACCTCTTCTGTGGCGCACGTACCGCATCTACAACCTCTGTCGCTTATGCGGTTGCCTTCGTCGCACCTGCGCTTTCGCAGGTGCGGTCTATGATCAACATTTGTGATTCCTAAGCTGCCCATGTTGGGCTGCTTCTGCGGCTGCTGGCTTGCTTCTGCGAGCTCCACCTGCGGCCGGCCCTCCGCAGGTACGGTTGCACCAGAAGCTTGGTGCTTCAGTTATTCACCCAAGGCTAAATGACCTTCGTGCATCGCCCGAATGACATTCGGGGACCTGAGTCCCTGTCCAAACATACAAACAAGTTTGAAATCATAAAACGGACTCGCTCTCACCCTCGGAACGCGGAAAAAACAACATTACAACTAAGAACATTACAACATTACAGTAGTGAGGGATCCTCTGCCACTGCTCTAGCCGGTGCTCCGGCTGCACCGCATGCTCGTCCTCTACCCCGAACCCTGCCTCTAGTGGCTCTGGCGGGGACTCGCATGCCTGATCGTCAGTACGTCCGGTGCGAGTGCGAACCATCTGTAAGCAAGAATAGAATAGAGTTTAAAAATTTTGGTAACGATAACCAGCACGAGAAGTGATTCCAAGAAGTACGATTGTTCCTAACAGTTACATAGCCTCTCAAAGATAGATACACACGTCTCTGCATCGATCCACGAGACTCTAATAAACCGGCTTGTGATGTTATGACTCCTATGAACCTAGACGCTTTGATACCAACTTGTCACGACCCAATTTTCCCTCTGCATGGTCTCGTGACGGCACCTAGTCTCTACGACTAGGTAAGCCTAAGATGTGCGGAAATCAAATGTAAAAACAACACAATAATAGAGGATAAAGCGAAAGCAATACTATTAAATTGTGCCGCTCGGCATTTACAGCTTTACTCTGCCCAAAACCCGGAATATCAACAACGTCACAAGCTGTACACTATAGCTCTATACAGAAAAATTGGAAAGTATTTATGTCTAAGTACTATGACTATACTAGGATAAGGAAGGGGACTCGGAAGGTTCTGCGGGCATGGCAGAAATACCTCACGGTCTCCAAAAACTGATGTTGCTCCTAACCTCGGTACTGCGTACTGGTACCTAGATCTGCACATGGGGAAAAACATGCGCAGAAGGGCGTGAGTACTCCACATTCGGTACTCAGTAAGTTCAAAGCCTAACCCTAGTCAAGTAGTGACGAGGTCAGGTTGAGGCTTTTCTGAGTTTGCAAATAGAACAGTTATAATTTAACAGTTGCAAATAAATGGAAATAATTAACGAAAATTTAAAATAAAGCTAGAAGGAATAATGTAAAGTAGCCCTCAACTCAGCACAACATATAACTTAATAGATAATCGTGCAATGCAATACAAGTGGAATGCTCCCGGGTCTCAGCCCGTAGTCCCAACGTAAATATGCAAGGCAGGGGAAAGCTCCCGGATCTCGATTCGTAGTCCCAATTTAAATATGCTATGCAGTACAGGGGGAAAGCTCCCGGATCTCGGTCCGTAGTCCCAATTTAAATATGCTATACAGTACAGGGGGAAAGCTCTCGGATCTCGGTCCGTAGTCCCAATTAAAATATGTTATGCAAGATGTATACCGGATGCAGCGTAATTCAATAATTTATGAAATAGTAGGAAATATAGAGTGAAAAACTTCATCGAGGTTCAAGTAGTAGTAGGAAGTGAAAATTCAGGTAAAATCGGTTGACGTGTTTAAATCTTAAGTTGCTACTCAGTTTAAAACGATCACAATAATAATAGAATGGAAAATGAGGTATGACATAGAAAGAACGAAGGAAATACATTAAAATAACCCATGCACGCACCCGTCACCTCACATACACGGGGTTTTTATAGTGAAAGATCAGTTAATACCTAGGGGAAACATCCCCAACACAGAGTTAGGCAAGCCACTTACCTCGACTGCGTAAATCAACTGTGTACCACTCTCTTGCCACGAGTATCCAACTCCAGGTGGACCAAATCTATTCAATTCGATTGCATATTGTAAATATCATTTCAAGAAATCAAAGTAACTAATTAATTCGAAGCTAATACGCGAAATTAGGAATTTTGACCAAAATGCCCCTCGGGCCCACGTCTCGGAATCAGGTAAAATTTATGTTTCCCGAACTCTCGTTCCCCCACGCTAACCATATAAGAATATCTCAAATCGGAGGTCAAATACTCAATAAAAAACCCAAAATTTGGTCTAAGAAGTTTCTTCAAATTTTCCCAAGTTTCTACTCAAAATTATCGAAATTAAGGGTGGAAATTAGGATTAGAATCATGCAAATTAACCTATGATGGTTAGAAATCACTTACCAAGAATACCCAGGTGAAAAGTCCCTCAAAGATCGCCTCTCCCGACCTCCCACAATTCAAAAATGGTGAAAATAGGCTTAAACATTCGAATTGGATATTTAATAGTCTGCCCAAGTATTTGATCTATGCGTTCGCGGATGAGCCGCCGCGAATGCGAAGAGTAAAATTCACTGGCCCAGAATTGGCCTTCGCGAACGCGACACATGCCATCGAACGAGGAGAACAGGCTCACGGACACTACGCGAACGCGGTCCCCTACCTGCGAACGCGATGAGTAACTGCCCCTGACCCCTGGGACCCCCCTCTAAGCCTATGCGAACGCGAAGAACCCAATGCGTTCGCGAAGAACTGACTGACCAACCTATGCGTTCGCGTCCAGTTGACCGCAAACGCAAAGAATAAAACACTGAAGCCCCAAAACTATTATATGCGAATGCGGTGACCTCTACGCGAACGCATAGAAGGAAACCAACAGCAAAAATTTCTAGTGTTTTATCAAATCCAAAACCACTCCGTTGAGCATCCGAAAATCATCCGAGGGCCCCGAGACCTTAACCAAACCTACCAACTAACCCAAATACCTTATTCGAACTTGGTCGAGCCTTAAAAACACGTCCCATAACAATACTCAAATATGCATAGATTCAAGCCTAAGAACTTAGGAATTTTCAAGAATTCACATTCGACGTCGAAACACGTCTAAACTCATCCGAATGACCTCAAATTTTGCACACAAGTCATAAATGACATTCCGGACCTGATATCTCTTTCGTAATTCCATTCCGAGTCCGATACCAAAATCTCACCTATCGGCCGAAATCGCCGGAATTCTAACTTTCGCCAATTCAAGCCTAAATCTACATCCGACCTCGAAAACATATTCCGAAAACGCTCCTAACCCCAAAATCGCTCAACGGAGCTAACGGAGTTGACGAAATTCTATTCCGGATCCGTCTTCACACATCTCTAGCTACAACTCAATTTCTAAAGCCAAAATTCACCTTAAAGGACTATATGACCAAAATCACTCCGAATTCCACCGCTCAACGCTCCGACAAGTTCCAATAAAATAATAAGGTATGGGAGAAGCAGTTATTAGGGTATCGGGGTGCTAACTCTCAAAATGACCGACCGGGTCGTTACATTCTCCCCCTCTTAAGAAAAATCGTTCATCCTCGAACGAGTATAGAAACATACCTGAAGCTGTGAATAGGTGAGGGTACTGACTCCGCATGTCCTGCTCGGTCTCCCAATTCGCCTCCTCGACCGGATGACCCCTCCACTGTACCTTGACTGAAGCGATATCCTTCGACCTGAGCTTTCTGACCTGCCTGTCCAAAATGGCCACAGGCTCCTCAACATAGGATAAATCCTTGTCCAACTGAACTGAGCTGAAATCTAAAACATGCGTCGGATCACCGTGATATTTCTGGAGCATGGAAACGTGGAATACCGGATGAACACCTGCTAGATTTAGAGGCAAGTCCAACTCATAAGCAACCTCCCCAACCGGCCGTAACACCTCAAAAGGGCCAATGAACCTCGGACTCAGCTTACCCTTCTTCCCAAATCTCATGACGCCCTTCATAGGCGATACCCGAAGCAACACCCGATCACCAGCCATGAATGATAAATCACGAACTCTCCGGTCTGCATAACTCTTCTGCCTGGACTGAGTTGTGCGTAGTCTATCCTGAATCACCTTCACCTTGTCCAAGGCATCCTGTACCAAATCTGTACCCAACAATCGGGCCTCGCCCGACTCAAACCATCCCACTGGAGACCGACACCGTCTACCATATAAAGCCTCAAATGGCGACATCTGAATGCTGGACTGGTAGCTGTTATTATAAGAAAACTCTGCAAGAGGCAAGTACTGATCCCATGATCCTCCAAAATCCATCACACAAGCACGGAGCATATCCTCCAGAATCTGAATCGTGCGCTCGGACTGGCCGTCTGTCTGAGGGTGGAACGATGTACTGAGATCAATCTGGGTACCCAACTCACCATGTAAGGCTCTCCAAAAATGCGAGGTGAACTGAGGACCTCGGTCTGAAATAATAGATACTGGCACACCGTGCAACCGGACTATCTCCCGCACGTAGATCTGGGCCAACCTCTCAGAAGAGTATGTAGTCAATACTGGAATGAAATGGGCTGACTTGGTCAACCGGTCCACAATCACCCAAATAGCATCATACTTCCTCAGAGTCCGAGGAAGTCCAACCACAAAATCCATGGTGATCCGCTCCCACTTCCACTCTGGAAGCCTCATCCGCTGAAGTAATCCTCCTGGTCTATGATGCTCACACTTGACCTGCTGACGATTGAGGCATCTGGCTACGAACTCCACTATATCCTGTTTCATCCTCCGCCACCAATAGTGTTGTCTCAGATCCTGATACATCTTCGCGGTACCGGGATGGATGGAGTACCGCGAGCTATGGGCCTCCTCAAGAATCAACCCCCGAAGTCCATCTACATCAGGTACACAAATACGTTCCTGCAGTCTCAACACACCACCATCATCTATGGTCATATCCCTGACACCATCCCGCCAAACTCTATCCCGAAGGACCCGAAGGTCAGGGTCATCATACTGGCGCTCTCGAATGCGGTCATAAAGAGAAGATCGGGAAACAACACACGCAAATACCCGGTGAGGCTTAGAAAGGTCCAATCTCACGAACTGACTGGCTAAAGACTGAACATCCAAGGCTAAGGGCCTCTCAGCTGCACGAAGATATGCCAAACTATCCAAACTCTCCGCCCGGCGACTCAGAGTGTCGGCTACCACATTGGCCTTTCTCGGATGGTATAGTATAGTGATGTCATAATCCTTGAGTAATTCCAACCACCTCCTCTGACGCAAATTGAGATCCTTCTGCCTGAAAATGTGCTGCAAACTCCGGTGATCCGTATATATCTCACAGGGAACACCGTATATATAATGACGCCATATCTTCAGGGCGTGAACAATCGCTGCCAACTCAAGACCATGAACAGGGTAATTTTTCTCATGTACCTTCAATTGTCTGGACGCGTAGGAAATCACCCTACCGTCCTGCATCAACACCGCTCCCAAGCCAATCCTCGAAGCATCACAATAAACTGTATAGGACCCCGTACCGGTAGGTAATACTAACACTGGAGCTGAAGTCAGGGCTATCTTGAGCTTCTGAAAGCTCTCCTCACACTCCTCAGTCCAAATAAAAGGTGCACCCTTCTAGGTCAATCTAGTCATGGGTGCTGAAATGGATGAAAATCCCTCCACGAAACGGCAATAATACCCAGCCAACCCAATAAAGCTACGGATCTCAGTAGCTGAAGACGATCTAGGACAACTCTGCACTGCCTCCACCTTCTTCGGATCTACCTTGATCCCATCCGAAGATACCACATGGCCTAAGAATGCCACAGAATCAAGCCAAAATTCACACTTAGAGAATTTGGCATACAAGTTCTTCTCTCTCAAGGTCTGAAGTATGGTCCTCAAGTGCTGCTCATGGTCCTCCCGGAACCGAGAATATACCAGGATGTCGTCAATGAATACGATGACGAAAGTATCAAGATACAGCTGAAATACGTTGTGCATCAGGTGCATGAAGGTTGTTGGGGCATTGGTCAGCCCAAATGACATAACCAGGAACTCATAGTGGCCATATCTGGTCCTGAATGCAGTCTTCGGGATATCCGGCTCCCGAATCTTCAACTGATGATAACCCGAACAAAGATCAATCTTGGAGAACACCCTAGCACCCTGTAACTGGTCGAACAAATCATCAATGCGGGGCAATGGGCACATGTTCTTCACTGTCACCTTATTCAGCTGCCGGTAGTCGATGCACATACGCATCGAACCATCCTTTTTCTTCACAAATAACACCGGAGCACCCCAAGGTGACACATTGGTCCTGATGAAACTTTGTCAAGCAACTCCTGCAACTGCTCCTTCAACTTCTTTAACTCAGGAGGAGCCATGCGATAGGGAGGAATGGAAATGGGCTGAGTGCCCGGCAACAAATCAATGCCAAAATCAATGTCTCTGTCGGGCGTCATACACGGAAGATCAGCTGGAAGAATGTCAGGATAGTCCCTCACAACTGGGACTAACTCAACTGTAGGGGTCTCAGCACTAGTATCCCTCACATAAGCCAAATATGCATCACATCCCTTTTCAACCATCTGTTGGGCCCTAAGGAAAGAAATGACTCGACGTGTAGTATACTCTAAAGAACCTCTCCACTCTAACCTCGGTAATCCTGGCATAGCCAGCGTCACGATTTTGGCGTGACAATCAAGAATAGCATAGTGGGGCGACAACCAGTCCATGCCCAAGATAACATCGAAATCTATAATACTGCGTAATAATAAATCAGCCCTGGTCTCAAAACCACTAATAGTAATCAAACACGACCAATATACGCGGTCCACAACAAGAGAATCTCCCATAGGAGTAGAAACGTAAACGGGGGAACTCAAAGAATCCCGAGATATTCCCCAAATGTGAGGCAAAATAGGAAGATACATATGAGTACGTAGAACCCAGATCAAATAATACAGATGCATCCCTATGAAAAATAGGGACAATACTTGTGATGACTGAATCTGAAGCAACAACCTCTAAACGGGATGGAAGAGCATAATATCTGGCCTGGCCTCCCCCTCTAGGGCGACCTCGACCTCCCCGACCTCCACCTCGAGCTGCCTGAGATGGTGGGGTGGCAGCTGGGGCTGTAAGAATAGCTGGAGGAGCTGGTGGAAGGCGTGGAACCTGATAAGTCTGAGGTGGTGAACCCCTCCTAGCTCTGGGGAAATCTCTGATCACATGATGAGGGTCACCACACTCGAAGCGACCCCTCGGAGGTCGTGACGGCTGTTGCTGACTCTGAGCTGGCCTGCTGGACTGACCAGGGATAGCACCTCGAGCCGAAGGCACCTGAGATACTGGTGGTGCATAATAAGGCTCCTGAGGTCTAGGAGGAGCTGGAATACCACTGGCTGTTGGGAGAGCTGAATGAATGAGGCGACTCAAAAAACCCCTACCAAAGCGTGCTGCAGGTGCACGAACTCCTGAAAAGTGACCAATCTCTCGAGACCTCTTGGCCTCTCTCTCCTCCCTGTCCCGGGCTAGCATAGTCTCAATCCTCCGAGCAATACTCACGGCCTGCTGGTAAGCAATATCTGTCTCCAGCTCTCTAGCCATGCTGGTCCGAATACTGGGGTGGAGTCCCTCAATAAAGCGTTGAACCCTCTCTCTGACGGTGGCAACCAAAGCTGGTGCATGACGAGCCAAATCGTTGTAACGGACCGCGTACTCCGACACAGTCATAGTACCCTAGCGTAACTGCTCAAACTCTGCACGCCAAGCATCCCTAAGGCTCTGAGGGAGAAACTCAAGTAGCAACATCTCTGAGAACTGAGCCCAAGTAAGTGAAGTTGCCTCGTCCGGACTGCTCAACTCAAAAGCACGCCACCATTGATAAGATGCTCCCCTCAGCTGGAAATAAGTGAATAAGACCCCACTCGTCTTCACGATACCCATAGTGCGGAGAATGCGATGACACCCCTCAAGAAAACCCAAAGCGTCATCTGAAGCTAATCCGCTGAACTCAGGTGGGTGGTACTTCTTGTTCCTCTCAAGACGGAGCTGCTCAAACTACGATGCAGCTGCTCTGGCCTCATGCTGAACTGGAGCTGCTGGAGGCATATGGATATACTCTGGAACCTGCCCCATATGAATCCTCTGCTCAGGAGTACGGGCTGCGGGAGTTTGTGTCCCTCCCCCGGCCTGTGATGTAGCTGGAGCTATCGGAAGTAGTCCCGCCTGGGACAGAGTGCAGAAGGTACTCATGAACTGGGCTAAAGTCTCCTGGAGTGCTGGAGTGACACTAGGGACCTCCGGTGCCCCTCCAACTGCGGCTGCTGGGGGATCCTCTGCCACTGCTCTAGCCGGTGCTCTGGCTGCACCGCGTGCTCGTCCTCTACCCCGAACCCTGCCTCTAGTGGCTCTGGCTGGAGACTCGGGTGCCTAATCGTCAGTACGTCCAGTGCGAGTGCGAACCATCTGTAAGCAAGAATAGAATAGAGTTTAAAAATTTTGGTAACAATAACCAGCACGAGAAGTGATTCCAAGAAGTACGATTGTTCCTAACAGTTACATAGCCTCTCGAAGATAGATACATACGTATCCGCACCGATTCGCGAGACTCTAATAAACTGGCTTGTGATGTTGTGACTCCTATGAACCTAGATTCTCTGATACCAACTTGTCACGACCCAATTTTACCTCCGCAGGGTCTCGTGACGGCACCTAGTCTCTATGACTAGGTAAGCCTAAGATGTGCGGAAATCAAATGTAAAAACAACATAATAATAGAGGATAATCGAAAGCAATACTATTAAACTGTGCCGCTCGGCATTTACAACTTTACTCTACCCAAAACCCGGAATATCAACAACATCACAAGCTGTACACTATAGCTCTATACAACGAAATTGTAAAGTATTTATGTCTAAGTACTATGACTATACTAGGATAAGGAAGGGGACTCGGAAGGTTATGCGGACGCGGCAGAAATAGCTCACGGTCTCCAAAAACTGTTGTTGCTCCTAACCTCGGTATTGCGTACTGGTACCTAGATCTGCACATGGGGAAAAACATGCGCAGAAGGGCGTGAGTACTCCACATTCGGTACTCAGTAAGTTCCAAGCCTAACCCTAGTCAAGTAGTGACGAGGTCAGGTAGAGGCTTTACTGAGTTTGCAAATAGAACAATTATAATTTAACAGTTGCAAATAAATGGAAATAACTAACGAAAATTTAAAATAAAGCTAGAAGGAATAATGTAAAGTAGCCCTCAACTCAGCACAACATATAACTTAATAGATAATCGTGCAATGCAATACAGGGGGAATGCTCCCGGGTCTCAGCCCGTAGTCCCAACGTAAATATGCAACGCAGTACAGGGGGAAAGCTCTCGGATCTCGGTTCGTAGTCCCAATTTAAATATGCTATGCAGTACATGGGGAAATCTCTCGGATCTCGGTCCGTAGTCCCAATTTAAATATGCTGTGCAGTACAGGGGGAAAGCTCCCAGATCTCGGTCCGTAGTCCCAATTTAAATATGATATGCAAGATGTATACCGGATGCAGCGTAATTCAATAGTTTATGAAATAGTAGGCAATATAGAGTGAAATACTTCATCGAGGTTCAAATAGTAGTAGGGAGTGAAACTTCAGGTAGAATCGGTTGACGTGTTTAAATCTTAAGTTGCTACTCAGTTTAAAACGATCACAATAATAATAGAATGGAAAATGAGGTATGACATAGAAAGAACGAAGGAAATCCAGTAAAATAACACATGCACGCACCCGTCACCTCACATACACAGGGTTTTTATAGTGAAAGATCAGTTAAAATGCCTAAGGGAAACATCCCCAACACAGAGTTAGGCAAGCCACTTACCTCAACTGCGTAAATCAGCTGTGTACCACTCTCTTTCCACGAGTATCCAACTCCAGGTGGCCCAAATCTATTCAATTCGATTGCATATTGTAAATATCATTTCAAGAAATCAAAGTAACTAATTAATTCGAAGCTAATACGCGAAATTAGGAATTTTGACCAAAATGCCCCTCGGGCCCACGTCTCGGAATCAGGTAAAATTTATGTTTCCCGAACTCTCGTTCCCCCACGCTAACCATATAAGAATATCTCAAATCGGAGGTCAAATACTCAATAAAAACCCAAAATTTGGTCTAAGAAGTTTCTTCAAATTTTCCCAAGTTTCTACTCAAAATTATCGAAATTAAGGTTGGAATTTAGGATTAGAATCATGAAAATTAACCTATAATGGTTAGAAATCACTTACCAAGAATACCCAGGTGAAAAGTCTCTCAAAGATCGCCTCTCCCGACCTCCCACAATTCAAAAATGGTGAAAATAGGCTTAAACCTTCGAATTGGATATTTAATAGTCTGCCCAGGTATTTGTTCTATGCGTTCGCGGATGAGCCACCGCGAACGCGAAGAGTAAAATTCACTGGCCCAGAATTGGCCTTCGCGAACGCGACACAGGCTATGTGAACGCGGAGAACAGGCCCACGAACACTACGCGAACGCGGTCCCCTACCTGCGAAAGCGATGAGTAACTGCCCCTGACCCCTGGGACCCCCCTCTAAGCCTATGCGAACGCGAAGAACCCACCCAATGCGTTCGCGAAGAACTGCCTGACCAACCTATGTGTTCGCGTCCAGTTGACCGCGGACGCGAAGAAGAAAACACTGAAGCCCAAAAACTATTCTATGCGAACGTGGTGAGCTCTACGCGAACGCATAGAAGGAAACCAGCAGCAAAAATTTCTAGTGTTTTATCAAATCCAAAACCACTCCGTTGAGCATCCGAAAATCATCTGAGGGGCCCGGGACCTCAACCAAACCTACCAACTAACCCAAATACCTTATTCGAACTTGTTCGAGCCTTAAAAACACGTCCCATAACATCAAAATACTCAAATATGCATAGATTCAAGCCTAAGAACTTAGGAATTTTCAAGAATTCACATTCGACGCCGAAACATGTCTAAACTCATCCGAATGGCCTCAAATTTTGCACACAGGTCATAAATGACATTCTGGACCTGTTGTCGCTTTCGGAATTCCATTCCGAGTCCGATACCAAAATCTCACCTATCGGCCGAAATCGTCGGAATTCTAACTTTCGCCAATTCAAGCCTAAATCTACATCCGACCTCAAAAACATATTTCGAACATGATCCTAACCCCAAAATCTCTCGATGGAGCAAACGGAGTTGACGGAATTCCATTCCGGATCCGTCTTCACACATCTCTAGCTACGACTCAATTTCTAAAGCCGAAATTCACCTTAAAGGACTATATGACCAAAATCACGCTGAATTCCACCGCTCAACGCTCCGACAAGTTCCATTAACAAAATAAGGCATGGGAGAAGCAGTTATTAGGGGATCGGGGCGCTAACTCTCAAAACGACCGACCGGGTCGTTACATATGCGGATTAAACGGACATATTATCAAAGACATTCTCAAAATTAAGGCTTTTAATATAATAAATCAGATAAAAAGGAAAAACATAAGTAAATCGTCCAAACATAGTAGAAATTATAAAACAACCACAAAATCAAAAGAAGAATCATTTTTTGATAAGGGGATAAGAAACCCTAGTTTGAAGATGAAGAGGCGTTTTAGAAAAATCAAAAAAATCTTTAAGAAAATGGTAAAGATAACTTGAAATATACTCAGATTTTTTACAGATCTGAGAATTCAAGATATGAGTTAGGGTTTCAGAGAGAGATAACCCAGAGATAGAGAGAATCGGCTTAGAAACCATAGGTTTTAGCCGGAGATGGAAGGATCTTACTCGGACGGCCAAGAGTGGCCTGAGAACGGCATGAGAGGCCATGGGTGTGAGTTGAACCGCCTCTGGTTCTCTCGAGGAACTTAAGGAAGCAATAATCCGGCGTGTGAGGGAGTCGTGGAGGCTAGAGATGGTGGTGGAACCACCATAGTTACCGGTGAGTTGACGACCGATGAGTGTGAGCTTAGGTTTAGTAGATAGAGCTTGAGAGAGATGTGTAACGACAGAGTGTAATTGAGAATGAAGGGGAAGGGGGGTAGTCTTTAGGGTTAATTAAGGTAAGGACCGATCTGGTCTATTGATTAAAATTAATCAACGGTCCAGATTAAATGGAGATTGGGTCGGGTAGGATAGTGTATTGGGTCTGGGGTATTTGGGAAAATTTAATTGGGGTTGGGGTCAGGTTTAATTAGGCTAAAATTAAAATAAATTAGGCCATTTGTTAAATACCCAATTATATTAATAAGCAATGATTTATAAAACATCTAATAATTGTAAAAAATGAATTTTATGCATAGAAAATAGTTTAACATAATTAGTTAATTTTTAAAAATACAAATGGCTAATTTCTGGTCAAAAATAGTATAAAATTATATACTTGGGCTATAATTGCAAAGCTATTGCAATTATAGCCAAAAGATGCCAAATTGGCTAATTGTGAAATAATTTGATCTTAATAGGACCATAAACAATAAATTAAATCAAGAAATGCTTTTGAAATCATTTGTGATGCAATTTGTAATTATTTATTGAAAATAAAATGCCGGATAAATTAGTGAAAATATAGGAAAATTGTGGGAAAATATCAATTGTTATTAATGCATGATTTTGAAGATATATATGTGCAATTTAAAATATTTTTTGGAAAAATTAGGTATCAACAGTCATAATATGAAGGTAGTTGCTCAAGAAGAGTCGATACATAACAATTGATAAAACCTCAGAAGAGGTCTGGGTACCTGAATCAATAAATTATGTCGAAAAAAGATGGAACAGAAATGATATAGATGTCAAAGATACTTTTGCTTAAAATGTTGCTGCTGAATAATGCAACAAGATGAGGATTTTAAACCGAAATCTATCGATGGGTGTAGACTGAGAAATGATTGGTCAAAATGGAAAGACGCTATCCAAGTAGAATTGACTTCACTTAAAACGTGAAGTTTTTAGACCTATAGGACAAACACTTGAAGGTGTAAAGCCATTGGAATATAAATGGATTTACGTGTGAAAAGGAAATGAGAAAAATGAAGTTGTAAGATATAAAGCATGACTTGTGGCACAAGGATTTTCTCAACGACCCGTCATTGATTATATGGTGACATATTCTCCTTTGGTGGATGCAATCACATTCAAGTATCTTATTAGTCTAGCAATTCATGAAAAACTAGATATGCGTCTTATGGATGTTGTCACGACCTATTTATATGGCTCATTGGACAACAAAATTTTTATGAAAATCCCTAAAGGATTCAAAGTGCCTGAAACATACAAAGATTCTCCGGAAACTTGTTCGATAAAACTTCAGAAAACCTTATACGGATTGAACATCAGGACGCATGTGGTATAATCACCTTAGCGAATACTTATTGAAAGAAGGGTGCAAGAATGTCCCAATTTGTTCTTGTGTCATTATAAAAAGATTTGAATCTGAGTTTTTCATAATAGTTGTGTTCATGAGTAGTTAAAGCAAGTGAACGATTTGAAATTTGAGTTGTTGATGACTTGAATATCATTGGAACTCCTGAAGAGCTTTCAAAGGCAGTAGAATGCCTAAAGAAAGAATTTGAAATGAAAGATTTTGGAAAGACAAAATTTTGTCTTGGCTTACAAATTGAGCATTTGAAAAAAAGTATATTTGTCCATCAATCAATATACACCGAAAATATTTTGAAGCGCTTTTATATGGATAAAGCACATCCATTGAGTATCTCGATGGTTGTGAGATCACTTGATATAAATAAAGATCATTTTGTCCTCATGAGAGTAATGAAGAACTTCTAGGTGCTGAAATACCATATTTTAGTGCAATTGGGGAATTAATGCATCTTGCTAATAATTCTAAACCAGATATAGCTTTATATATAAGCTTGTTAGCAAGATTTAGTTCTTCCCCAACACAAAGACACTGAAATTGTATTAAGCATTTATTCAGATATCTGCGAGGGACCATTGATATGAGATTATTTTATTCAAATGAATCTAGGTCACAACTGATTGGTTATGCAGATGCAAAATATTTGTCTGACTCGCATAAAGGTCGATCTCAAACAGGCTATTTATTCACATGAGGAGGTACTGCTATATCATGATGTTCAACAAAACAAACTATGGTTGCTACTTCTTCAAATCATGCAGAGATAATAACCATTCATGAAGCGAGTCGAGAATGCGTCTGGTTAAGATCAATAACTCAACATATCCAGGAATATGTTGTCTTTCATGGGGAAAGGATATCACAATAACATTATATGAAAACAATGTGCATGTATAGCTCAACTAAAAGGGGGATATATTAAAGGAGAAGGACAAATCACATTTCACCAAAATTTTATTTTACGCATGATCTTCAAAAGAATGGTGAATTAGATGTTCAACAAATTCGTTCAAGTGATAATTCGGCTGATTTGTTCACTAAGGCATCGCCAACATCAATATTTGAGAAGTTAAGATACAAGATTGGAACGTGTCGTCTCCGAGATATCAAATAAGATTTTTATCAGGCGGAGAAATACGCGTTGTACTCTTTTTTCCTTAACCAAGGTTTTGTCCCTTTTGGGTTTTCCTGGTAAGGTTTATAATGAGGTAACTTTTAATGCATATTACAAGATATGTGTACTTTGTTTTCCTTCACTAGGATTTTTCCCACTGGATTTTTGGTAGTAATGTTTTAATGAGGCGCATTATCCGTTAGTGGCATCCGGGGGGGGGGGGGGGGGGGGGGTTAAAACACCCAAAAGGGGT
>ML242999.1:29884-61831 GCA_005239495.1 Nicotiana undulata
TCCCCCTCTGTTTTTTTGGTAGAAATTTTTAAAGGGGGCGGTTTTTCAGTTGGGGGCAGGGGGGGGGGGGGGGGGAGGGGGGGTTATAAAACCTACAAGTGGATTCAATCACTTGCAACGATGGATGTCTTCCATAACAGGTTTTGGGTTGGTTACGTATTCATAACAAGTTTTAGATTGGTTATGCATTCATAACGTTTTGCATTGATTTTGTAACAACGAAATATTTCTATAAATAGATTCACTCATGAACCTATTCAACAATTGAAAACAGAAGAAATCCTCCTTCTAATATTATTCTTCCCTTCTTATGTTTTAGTTAATTACATAATTCTTGTTATATTGCTTTTATTTTCTAACAACTAGAAAAAGTAAAAGATGGAGAAATCTTTTTAGTATATAGGAGAGTTTAGGGAAGCTAAGAAGATTATATACTACCAAAGCACGAATCGTTCACCTCAAAAGAAATCCAAGTAAAAATTGTATGGGGTAGCCATTATTTAAAGTGGTATTTACTTTTTATCCAGCATTTTAATGCTGAGCAAAAGTAGTCACTAGTCTATTAAAATTAATAAGAATGGACGTTGTTACCCTTTTCTTCCCCAACGAAAATACAGTGGTATCACAGATTGGATAGATACGCCATTTTCAGCTTTCCTTACTTCTATTTGTTCTTTTTCACTTTCTTAAGAAGAAAAATTGCATTATCTTTTGGGAAGCTATGTTGCAAATTCCAATACAATAACATATTTGTACAAAAATACTTCAAGTCAATTTGGTTCATTACCAATTCGGGTAAAGCAGTAACTTTACAAATTCCACTTTTTCTCACATATTAGCAAAAGTGGTTTTTTCTTATAACCTCCACCACTTCTGTCGTATGTAAATCATCAGTTCCACTTGGACATTCATAAGCTTCAGTCTAAGAAAATTTCATAAATTAACCAACTGGGTGAACTTCCTTTCTATTAACAAACAATAAAATAAACACTCTAAAAGATAAAGAAAGAAATTAGGATAATTGGTCCTGAACTTCGAGTTCCAAGTTCAAAAATTAAGGACACTTGGTCCTGGACTTAGAGTTACAAGTTCACAAGTTAAGGACACTTGGTCCTGAACTTAGACTAACAAGCTCAAAAGTTAAGGACAATAGGTCCTGAACTTACAGTTACAAGTTCAAAAGTTAAGGACAATAAGTCCTGAACTTACAGTTATAAGTTCAAAAGTTAAGGACAATAGGTCCTGAAGTTTGAGTTCCAAGTTTAAAAGTTAAGGATACTTGGTCCTTAACTTTGAGTTACAAGTTAAAAAGTTAAGGACACTTGGTCCTGAACTTCAAGTTTCAAGTTCAAAAGTTAAGGACACTTGGTCCTTAACTTTGAGTTCCAAGTTCAAAAGTTAAGGACACTTGGTCCTGAACTTTGACTTACAAGTTCAAAAGTTAAGGACACTTGGTCCTGAATTTAGACTAACAAGTTCAAAAGTTAAGGACGCTTGTTCCTGAAGTTTGAGTTTCAAGTTCAAAAGTTAAGGACATGTAGTCCTGAAGTCCTGAACTTAGAGTTCCAAGTTCAAAAAGTTAAGGACATGTAGTCCTGAAGTCCTGAACTTAGAGTTACAAGTTCAAAAGTTAAGGACATGTAGTCCTGAAGTCCTGAAGTTAAGTTCAAAAGTTAAGGACATGTAATCCTGAAGTCCTGAAGTTAAGTGAAAAAGTTAAGGACATGAGCAGAAGGATATTTTCGTCCAGGCAGTTAAAGTTTATTAAAACAGTGGCTAAAGACTAAAGACATTTTAAACAGTGGCTTAAAAGTAAATACATGTGTTATTAGTGGTTAACCGTGCACTTACCCCGAAATCCAACCCTCATGGACCGAATAACAAAATAAGTATAAAAAATAGTAAAAATAGCACGGGCTAGCCAGTTTTCGGACTGACCATTCAAAAATAGCCAGTGATTGCCAAGTCATTGAAAAATAGTCACTATTTTGCTGCAACAGAGACCGGTCCAGCATAATATACTAGAGTTTGGTGCACCTGTGTATAAACTTCCAGCATATTATGTTGGAACTCCAACACGCGAAAAGTTCCATCATAATATACTGGAGATTCGAGCACTATGTATGAACTTGCAGCATATTATACTGGACCGATATGCGTATGCTGGAACTCTAGTGTATTATGCTGGAGTTCTAATATGCGTATGCTAGAACTCCATTATATTATGATGGAACTCCAGTATACTTATGCTGGAACTTCAGTATAATATACCGCGCCGTATTTTTTGTATTTTGAACAATGTTTTCTTTCAGATTTATCTTTACATAAAAAGTGGCCAAAATTTCAATTACTTTTGAATGCGTGGCTATTTTTGAATGACCACTTGTAAATCTGGCTATTTTTGAATTTCTCCTAAAAATTAGGAATTAAGCCCAAATATGTGGAAGGAACGAACCAAAATATAATATCTCATAGATGAGTTCGATTTCTATAATTTTATAAAAGAACGAACCCAAAATATTATACCTCAAGGTACAAAATTCATTTCTAGTTGAAAGTTTCTCTTTTCTTTTCCCTTGCTCCAGGTTAGTCCAAAAACATCTAGGGAAAAAAAGACCTAATCACAACAACAACAACGATGACGACAACGACAACAACAAACCCAGTTTGATCTCAAGACCTAATGCACAATAAGTTAATTATATACTAAAATAAAAGGGAAAAAAAGTTAATTATTTTAAAGACGCTACTAAAAATTGTACTCGTCTATTTTATGTGTTTTATTGTTTGGTTTCAATTACCGCATTTTTATTTATTAATGAGAAAAATAATATGTTTTTTACTTTTGTGAATTTATCTAATAACTAATCAGATTTTTTCTGAAATACTAAGATTAGTGAGATATACTAATAAAGACGAAAACAACACGAAGATAATGATAATCATAAGAATAAGGACGAAACAATAAAAACAAGGATAATAGTGATGATGATAGATGACGATAATGATGCATAAACCAAATGAATGTCTTGGTTCATCATAAAAAGATTAAATTATTAACAGACGAATGGAGAATTTGGCGATGATTGAAAATCTTGAGTTCTCTAATTTGTCTAATATCTCATCTTATTGTATAGTACAACCCAAGGCAGATTATACAAAATTTCTTTGAGCATATTTAGTGAAACTAAATCCTCATGAGCTTTTCCTTGACTAAGGATTTTATAAATTACATTAGCCTACGAAATATTGGATGAGAAAAATATATTTTATAAAAGAATAATTCATGGAAGACTAAGCCATCAAGGGGAATTTTAAGTGCAGTAGGGACGGAGAAGGAGACTGGGTCAGCGCACTAATGGGTCTCTTGATATGGTAATGGTGTATAGTTTATTATGTCAATCACAATTTTTTCTTTTCTTTTTTATCTTCTAATACTAGTTGAATCCACAAAACTACTGAATGGTGGTGTATAAGAAATCTAAAATTCATTCACTCTTAACTAGAGATTTCAGGTTCAAGTTCTGAGAGTGAAGGACATCTTTATGAGGAGGCTTTATCCCGTTTAGTGAGTCTACCTAGCGAAATGGCATTTGTCAAACCACTATATTTCGGATACCAAATTACACACAATCTCACTAATACCATTAACCTGTTAGTCTTGTTAATATGAAACGACTACCACGATTAATGTATCAAAAGACAACCTATTCATTTAGGTTATCTTAATTTGCTAGGCAAATCTACACAAGTTACCACTTTCTCCTAACGTTGATAATATTCTAGAATTGCTAGGAAACTGTAGTACAGCTTAATTAATTATTATTTTGAAGATCATTTTCAAACGCCATATACTGCCCCTCCATAAAGAAATATCACATTCAAAGTACCTTGCATCTTCTGCTTATAATATAATCATTTTCTTGGTCGTACTTTTCAACTTAGAAAAGAATGAAAAGACAGCAAAAAATATCGACCTTTCTCATGTTCATAGCTATATGATGTATTGTGGACCTTTTCTAGTGAATACTTAGAAAGCCATCAATCTTCATTGTTCTATCTTGACAACGATTGCAACCAAAATATAAAATACATAAGAAAGTTACAAACAACCTATTATAAATCCACATAATCAATATCTTAATGTTCTTCTTGTACTATTCTTTTATAGCTTTGACATGTTCACCGCAAACTTCAGTATATATATATATACACACTCTCTAAATCTGATCCATATATATAACTCCATTATAGTAAACCTCCAACAGCACATGTAATCCACCCAAAATACCAAAAAACTTGTGTCCAGAAAATGTATAGAGTTGCAAGTGCATCAGAGTACTTGGTGATCACAGGGCTAGGGATCCCTGATATAAATATAGCCAAGAAAGCATGGGTACTTCCTGGACAATCCAGTAGAAAGTTTGATGTTTCCCCTGTGAATTACACTTTTGAAGTCCAAGCCATGAGTGCTGAAAAACTTCCTTTTCTTCTTCCAGCAGTTTTCACAATCGGTCCTAGAATTGATGATGAAGGCAGCCTCTTGAAGTACGCTAAACTCATCTCTCCACATGACAAACTCTCAAACCATGTCAAAGATCTTGTTCAAGGTATAACATCTTTTTTTCTTTTTCCTAATAACGTTTGTCGGCTTGTCGCCACTGGATTTGAACCCAAATCCCCCACGGTTTTCATCCCATTTCATTGACGGTGCCCTCATATAACTCCATATGCAGACGGAGTATATTGTCTCTGGGTTTAAAGGAACTCAATATTTTTATACAGAATATAGATATATAAGAGAAAATTCACTAGAATTTAACAAGTATTGAACATAGAATTTTAAAAAGTAGAATGAACCGAGTGCTAAGAACCTTAAGGTTGAATCATCAAGTTTAAATACTAATCCCCCTATATTTGAGTATCATTAATTTGGTTATTTTCACTTGTTCAAGGTATCATTGAAGGAGAAACTCGAGTTCTTGCTGCATCAATGACGATGGAGGAGATATTCAAAGGAACCAAAGAGTTCAAACAAGAAGTATTCGGGAAAGTCCAACTTGAACTAAACCAATTTGGGCTATTAATCTACAATGCAAATGTCAAACAGCTAGTTGATGTTCCAGGACATGAGTACTTCTCCTACTTGGGTCAAAAGACACAAATGGAAGCTGCAAATCAAGCGAAAATAGACGTTGCAGAAGCCAGAATGAAAGGAGAGATTGGAGCAAAGCTAAGATCAGGACAAACACTACAGAATGCCGCAAAAATTGATGCAGAAACAAGGATTATATCGACACAAAGGGAAGGAGAAGGGAAGAAAGAGGAGATGAAGGTGAAGACTGAAGTGAAGGTTTATGAAAACCATAGAGAAGCAGAAGTTGCTGAAGCAAATGCAGAATTGGCAAAGAAGAAAGCAGGGTGGGCTAAGGATGCACAAGTAGCAGAGGTGGAGGCAGAGAAAGCTGTGGCTTTGAGGGATGCCGAGTTGCAGAGGGAAGTGGAGAGGATGAATGCTTTGGCCATGACAGAGAAGCTCAAGGCTGAATTCTTGAGCAAAGCTAGTGTTGAGTATGAAACTAAGGTTAGCCTAATGCCTTTGACAACATAATGGGACATGCTTCATTATCTCTATACAAACTTTTACTAAATAATATCATTGATTACGAGAGAATCAACAATAAAATTCATGAACAATTTTTACGTTATCACACCTTAAAGAGGGATTTAAATTATATACTATGATGATTTGTTACACTAACAGTGTAGTTCAAGATTATGGTACATCAGGTCAGTTACTATTTATTAGGTTACTGATTAATGCATATCATACCAAATTACATGTCCAAAATATGAAGCTTCTAATGCCTCATTTTCTAAAAGGTGCAAGAGGCAAACTGGGAGCTCTACAAGAAACAAAAAGAAGCAGAAGCATATCTCTACGAAAAGGAGAAAGAAGCAGCAGCACAGAAAGCAATTGCAGAAGCTGATTTTTACAGACGTAAGCAGATCATTGATGGAGATTTATATGCAAAGATGAAGGAAGCAGAAGGACTTAAAGCTCTAGCAGAAGCTCAAGGCACCTATTTGCACACTCTCTTAGAAGCTTTGGGTGGAAATTATGCTGCTCTAAGGGATTACTTAATGATAAGTGGTGGAATGTTTCAACAACTTGCCAAGATTAATGCTGAGGCCATCCATGGCCTACAACCCAAAATCAGCATTTGGACAAATGGAGGATCTCATGAGGCAGCAGCAGAAGGTGGTGGAAGTGCCCTAAAAGAAGTTGCTGGCATCTACAAAACATTGCCACCATTGTTCAAGACTGTTCAAGAACAGACTGGAATGTTGCCACCTTCATGGATGGGCACCTTGACTAATGACACTAGTCAATGACTCTTGTTCTCTTTGACGAATAATGTAAGGATCAAAATGTCACACTTTTGCTATTTTGTTCAAATAAAAACCCCACGGAATTGGTCTACTAGATAGCTAGTGCATGTAACTTGAGGCTTGCTCGGTTAGTGAGGCATGTCTACATCTAAGCAGCAGGTCAAGAGTTTGAGTCCTGAGGGGATAATTGTCGAACTTAAGAAAGTTCAATGGCTTCCCTTTTCTACATCTCTTTCTTACATGTTGTGATTCTTTAAAATTAGTCATCTTTGATCTGCTTTTCCAATCAAATTATTTACTATTCGAGCTCAGCAACATCAAATGAATGACTATTAGAACATGAAAGACAGCGGAATATAAAATGAGACCTGGCAAACTATTTCACTGCCTTGAGGTGAAGCACAAAGAATATTAAGTTGTAATTTAGATTTTTTTCTTTTTTAGAAAACGATCAGAAATAAATAGAAGTGAAAATGAAAAAAAAAAGCCCCGAAAAATTTCAGTCACAGCCAGCTTACAGCATTGATGGTTGGATTTAAACGAACAAAAGAAGATATAAATCATACCCCTTCCCCCGAACAAAACAAAAGAAAAAAAGAGGAATGTGTGTGCCACAATAGAAGATAGAACTGCGCAACTCTAGAACAAAATCTCAAACAAAAAAAAATTAATATAATGGAGAAAAACCTGGAATATATAGTAAGAAGAAAAAGGATATGCATTAAAGAATCATGAAACAAATTTGATGTGTTTGTGCTAAGCAAGGAGCAGCAGCCAGCAGGGAAAGAGAAATAGCGGTCATCCAAAAATCAGTAGAATCCGTGGAGAATCAAAACGGAAATTCATGGTACCATGTACACTCATTAGTGCCCCACCCCAAAAGAAAAAATGAACAACTAGCACACAGTTCACAGTAGAAGCATCCACTTTAAGATCATTAAAAGAAATTCATAGGCAACAAAATCATAAAGCTCTAAACTGCATGGAAAAATGTCCGTTCAGTGTCCGGTACAGGTTTACAATCTCTGTACAGGGAATCCTATAGTATATCAATTGAAAACTGAGTGATACAGTTTTCTCCTAAGCACAATGAAATCTATAAATAGGAATGACCAGAAATGCCAAGTGCAAATAACAAGGTATATACCCTACAAATAGTTATGGCTCAAGATGGCAAGTTTCACCTGGTTTAGTAAAGGATGGACACTTCAACAAGGACATCACATAGTCCCATCCACTCGGATATGGTATGGTGGCCCGCGACAAAATATGGACTCGTCGCATGAATTAGCTCTTGCTCTGGCTCGCAGCATTTCATTAGCATCATCGATCACAGCAGCAGCTAATAGTGTGTACTCACCAGGAACCAGGAAATACAAGGAGAATGAATGTCTATATTCCTTCAGTGGAGGTACCTCCATGGTGACACCACTGAGAACACCTAAAAGTGATCAAGAAACCATACACATATCAGATCAACAGTGATATATGTCTCCATTTGCACATCATGTGTATAGTTGCTCTCTTAACTTTTGTAGAGTGAAGGCAGCAGTCATAAACAAAAAAAAAATAACACAGCAGATAAGGAAAACTTTCCTCATTGATGGGACTACTCCAAAATAATTACAGAAGTTAGTAAAATAGCACTATATTTGCAATAATAGCTCATAACTAGGTACTTGGTGAATGTTGAAATGCTACACATGCAGAAACAAATTTACAATGCTAGTTCAACTTAAATAAGAACATGGAAAAGGGAGAAAAGTAATGTTTTAGAATAACACCTGCCCATAACACTGTCGCTTTATCACCCTCGACGCAGTTCTCCCCAGCTATATCTCTGCATATGATGCTAAGACTGACTTTAATCATCTCCTTGGTATTATTGCGTACCAGCACTTCTATTGGTGTCATGTCATGAGCTCTTAATGAACCTTTATGTGTACCCTGAATATCAGATTCTTCATCCAAATTAAGTTCAGCAAAATCTTGTAAAGTATTTTGGCCACACCTAAACCCAAAGGTCAATGGATCTGGTAGTAGTACATCCATCATGGATGATTGTAGGGCAGCCTGTATTGCATCTTTTATGTTCAGTTCTCCTGAATTGTTTCGGCCAGATTGCCACCTGACTTTGATTCTAGAGATTAAATTCTTGATGGAAGCATTAAGTTCAGCTTTACTACTTTTCTCCGAGAAGCTCGATCTTCTACTAGTGGTCCCATTCATTTGGGACTCCTTAACCAGGAAAGAACCATCAAGAACAGGTAACTTAAAATGTTCTAATGGTATTAACACCCTGGCAGTGTAATCTCTGTCAATCCTAGTTTTAGGATAACCATACGCAGGATTCTCCTCATCGTTAGAATCCTCCATATTAACAGACACACCAATCTCAAAGACAACATCAGTTGGATTGGATAACTCCAGCTCGAGGAAGCGCAGGCCCCAACTTCCCCTGTAAGGATCAATTTTCATGAACCTATCAGTACGAGGGGATTCTTCGGTGGAACTGGTTTCCACTTGAATTTTTGAATGATTCTCCCCCACGTGAGCAGGGATCTCCATAGATAACAAACGAGCCTTCACAAGAGATAAACCCTGCAAAACACATATATTCAGGGGAACGACTAAGCGCCTACCAGGAGGAACAGATCCATTTGTTGATGCATCTCCAGAATAAGCAAGTGGACCTGTTAAGAGAAGCAGATCAGTCGGTATAGAAAGATTTCATGAAACCCAACTCCAAATACCAGTTAGAGAATCTAAATATCCAGGATGAGCTAATGAACAAGAGTAGCAGATCATTAAGTAAAACAAAAAGACATGAAATCCAACTGAATACCAATCAGAGAACCCAAAATTAATAAATAATAATGAAATATTGGCAGGTAAACAATAGTCTAAATCATGAACCTTTTGACTAAAGCATGAAGCTATTACATTTCTTGCTAACCCATTTCTCATTTGACTGCTTCTATAGCTGAAAACTTGACAGAAACAAAACGAAAACAATTAAATCTCGTCCCACGATGCACACTTTCTTTTACTAAACCTCGTTGGCATGCAATCATGTGACTGACCAACTAATTGATTTTCTACACTTTCATTATTTTACATGGTCTCCTAGCATTGTGCAGAAATATTCTCCGTTTACCCATAGAGTAATTTCTGTTTTATGTTCCCAATTTTGCGACCCCATATTTGATTTGGTCCCTAACATTTGATCTCTCTCAATTGTATCCTAAAGGAATATGATCCCTCTTAGGTTGGTGCAGAAGATCACTGCCAGTCCGACCATTTCACATAGCAAAAGTGGCTATCCACAAAATAAAAAGATTAGTGAAGAAGAAGAAAAAACAAAAATGGGGACCGCACATAATGGTGCGGAAAGCAACACAAAAAAGAGGGGCTCCAAGAGAATGCATGGACTTCCCCGTCTGGTTGCACTGACATATGTTCATATCATAAATCCAGGATGCAGCATCCAAGTTCGACGATAGTGCTTCATTTTTCCTAGTCTATCGCTTACCTTGGAACAATCAGAAGTTGAATGCTTACCTGCATAGTGGATCAGCAGCACAGGGCTGCTTCCGTCCTTGAGTTGCCTCCCAGTGCCTCCAGATATGCTCTTGCCAGGTGCAGCATCCAGATCGGAAAGTCCAAGCTGCCAAGCCTTTAAGGTGACAGGTATTCTCACTTCAGCACCGGGCTTCAAAGGAAGGGAAGACTTCAAGGTTTCATAAGCAATTGACTGGATTGAGTCTTGATTTTTTCCAGATAATGAGATGTGGGCTTGCTCAATTGGAACTGTGCCGGCATTGGCCAAACTTATCTGCACTTCACGAATCTCGCCTTCATATAAAATTATAGCACCATCACTACCCACAACACGTGATATAAACAATGGCAAAGGCGGAACCACTGAAATATTAGGAACCGTAACATTTTTCAACTTTGGCGACCCACAACAGCGGAAAGGGTCAGACAGCACAAGTCCTTGAGCCGCTCCCACGAGAAGATTATCCACATCCTTAAAATAATGTTCAGTGATAACATCAAAACAATGAACAATACATCCTGGAATTTTCAGTGAACCTACTTCAGTAGGAATTCCAGCTAATGCAATCACTTTGGAAGAATTAGGAGGCAGACTAACACTGATGGGGAAAGCATCAAAATTCCCTGAATGCACAGATAGATATATACTATCCACCTTCAAATCAAAGCCACAAGGATTTGCCAACTCCACTAACACTTGCACTGCTTCACCTACAACCCATATAAGCTCCTGCTTACTGCTTTGATTCGCCTCCCCTTTGCTGAAAGGTGTATAAATAAAAGGTCCTGAAGGAGCAGCCCCTGCCCACCAATCATCTCTCCCATGATTACGTTTTACTATGTCCTGTTGGGAGGAATGAAGTGGAAAAGAATGCAACCTGGGAGCATTTATAAAGAGGAAACGATAATTAGGCTTATCAATCAAAATTGATCTGAAAATAAGGTCATAGATTGCAGACACCATAAAGTTCAAAACAGTACCAGTACGCGGAAAAATTATTCCAAACTGCAAAATAATAATTGTAAAATAATAGCAGATAATATTTACTGCTTTCCGAGGAGACTAATGAAAAAGTTTCAAACAAGTATTCGCAAGTGTTCCACCGTCAGTAATACTGTAATAGTAGAGTGAGATAAAGATATACATTAAAGGAATAGTTTTATGATCAAAAAGGTCATATTTATGGCACATTACAATTTTTCTGATTTTTTATGAGCTTCTCAGTAAACTACACTCCTAGTTATATGCTGAAGAAATGGTTAATACAGGGATTGGCCGTAAAACAGGCAATTTCAGCATCTTACAAGCCTGAGCTAGTTAGCAGTGTGTAACAATAGACCCTGAAGTAACACCAGCATTGTCAATGTACTTCTGATTCAACTTAGAACAAGTATCTATCTCCAAATTTTATGTATAGATGCATGTTTTCTTGGACTAAAAACCGAAAAGAATAAAGAGTGGAGGGCACCAAAGGCAACTACCATATAGCTAGAACTTTCTGAAATTGCTAGCTCCGTTCATTTACTCCACCTATTCCTCCTTCGATCATCTCATACAAAATAAAAGATGGTATAAGAAGAACGGAATACTTTTAGTATCTAGTGAAGTGCAACATAAGCAACCCAGGACTTAAATAACCAACTAGGAGACTGGGAAAGCAAACCACATCAAAAGATCCAGGAAGACTATCAAAAGATAGCCTTTTATGGTTCGTTTCATCCTTTTTTTCATCAGAGATACTAAAATGGTCACAAATGACAAACCTAAGTCTGACAATACCAAGATAAAGCTAGACATACTTCTGGGAATTTCTTCACCAAAAAGCCGTCCTCAACATAAAAATGAAATCACAACTCAGCTGATATCCCAGCTCCTATTTTCTGTTGATATATCTCATTTCAGTTCCTTGTCTCCACTTATAGTCATCAGGAGTAAGTAAATAGCTGCTATGGATAATTAGGTTAACTACTCTTCCCTGATAGTCTGCCTTTCAATCTTCCTCACACTCCACTTGGGCACAGGAAGAGTCCACCGCTAGCATATAACTTAAGTCATTCATCAGCTGCTGGCTGTCTGAGCACATTCAACTAAGTGAAACGATCTCTTTAATGATTCAAATCATTTTTTATTATTTACAATTCAAATAATTTTCTTTCATGTCACCCTCAGACAGTATCAACTTTACATAAGTATCAATCAGCTATCTATACAAAGAGGAATGTTTTCTTGATACCAAAAATATAAAGAAGAATTAACTTAAATAGCCGCCCATCCAACCGTTTAAACTAAAAAGTCGGTGGATATATAATATATGTATTTATCTTGTATAATATGCATATAACTATGTATAATCAGTGTGTAATCTAAGTATACCGGCTACAAAAAGTAATCAGTAAATCCGACCAGCTATTTATATAAAGATCCTAAATAATGAATCAAATTAAAGCCTTCTTTTAACACGTTAGAGACATGACTACAAAGAAAATTCTATAAGAAATGCTTGTTCTTTTGCAACGTAATATTACACCAGAAAGGTAAATGCAAAATGTTATGAAGATTAGCCACAATCCAATAATATATCGTACAAGGAGCCCAAGCTTCCCCACCTGGCACAGGATAACCTATCCCTTAGAATGGCAATATCACCACAATCTTCCAGCCCCGGGTAAAAACGATAGAATGAACTTTTAAGATGTGACATTTTATATCTATGAAATTAGCGCAAAACAAGGTGATTTACATGGTTTTCCATGTAAATATTTGGAACTACGAAGTTCAATGTACTAACCGGCAAATAGTGTTAGAGCATAAGATACCATCTACGTATATCCCTTCCAGTGTTTTAAAAGACGTTTTCTGAGCAAGCCCTGGGGCGAGGCGCACGAAAAACGCCCTGAGGCGATGGTGGGGCATTCGGGGCGCGTTTTTTTAGTGATGCATAAGCCCCAGAGACTTTTAAATTAAAACAAAATTTGTTGAATAAGTCCATATAATACCCAAATTCTCAAAAGTTTTTTTTTTTTTAAGTAATATGTTTGTATTGATTATAAAAGTGGTTACACTAAATAGTGTAACCATCTAATAATCACAATGAGAGAACCAAAAGAGAGGCCTAAAACTCTATAAGACTCATAATTGGTCTAAGACATCAAAAATACACTCACTTTCTTCTAGGCATTCATGTTTACACCAAAAATAAAAGAGCATTAAACAGCCCAGCCCATCTTCAGTTTTTGTATTGAACTATGGTTGTCCTTAAAACATCTTTGATTCTTTCCATATTGTCCACTATATACAAGTCGGGACAATCTTCCATCTCTTCTTCTGGCTGGAGTGTTCCCCATCTCTTTTCTAACTAGTTATGACTTCCTTGATTCTCCTTGGCATAACCCATCGGATCCCCCTCAGGTTGATGAATATCTTCCATAGTTGATCAGTAACACTGCAGTGCAAAAAGAGATGGTTGATTGTCTCCTCCTGAGCTTCACATAGGTAGCATCTGGATCCCAGCTGATAACCTCTCTTGGTGAGATTATCTTGTGTCAAGACTGCTTCTCTTGCTAATAACCAAGTAAAACATGCAACTTTGTAAGGAATTCTTACTTTCCATATCATCTTCCATGGCCAACATCCAATCTGATTGTTAGACTGGTTGAATACTTTGTAGGCAGATCTGACAGAATACTTGCCCTTTTTTTCCCCTTGCCAAAGCACCTTATCCTCAGAGTTAGAGATCCCTTTGAATTTTTCTAGTGTTATAAAATTCTGACATCCTTTGAATTTCCCAATCATTTAGGCGTCTTCTGAAGGTGAGATTCCATCCTTGACCTGTCCACAATTCTCTAACATATGAACCTTGTTGTTGATTTAGGTTGTAAATATCTGGAAACAGCTGCTTCAAGGTTCTTTGTCTGCGCCATTGTCTTCCCAAAAAGAGATCTTCATTCCATTGCCCACTTTAAGACTAGACTTATTACAGAATTTCGGCCATTGATTTCTGAAGGATCTCCACAGGCTAACCCTATAAGGAGTGCTCGCAGGTTTGGTTGTCCAGCTGCCTTCCTTCCCATACCTTACCTCAATTACATTTTTCCACAAGGATTGTTCTGTTGTGGCAAACCTCCATAGCCACCTTATCATCGGACTTTGATTTTGAATTTTCAGGTTCCTGATCCCCATACCCCCTTCCTTTTTGCTTGTTGTGAGAACATCCCATCTGACTAGGTGAATCTTGCTCTTCTCACTGGCTCCTTGCCATAGGAAGTTTCTTCTCAAAGCGTCAAGTCTTTTTGCTACACTTGCAGGCATAGAAAAAAGGGACATCATATAAGTTGGCATAGCATCCAGTACACTGTTGACTAGTGTAAGTCTACCTCCGAGTGATAAGTATTGGCTCTTCCAACTGACTAACTTCTTTTCACACTTCTCGATTACACCATTCCAAATCCCTTTAGATTTGCTTTTTGCTCCAAGAGGCATTCCCAAATAAACTGTTGGCAGTGTTCCTACTCTCCCTCCCACAATATTCACTAAGCTATGAATCTCCATTACTTCATTAACTAGATAGATGAAGCTCTTATTCCACTTAATGTGTAATCCAGAAATAGCTTCAAAAAAATGAATATCACTCTCAAAAGAAGCACCTGATCTCTATCAGCATCACAAAACACCAGTGTATCATCTGCATATTGCAGGTGGGAGACTTCTAGTGACTCTGGATCTCTAGAATCCACCGTGAAGCCCTTGATCCTATTGTTGGCTTTGGCAAATTTAAACAGACTACTTAAACCTTCCACTGCCAGAATGAATAGGAAGGGAGATATAGGGTCCCCGGCCTCAAACCTCTCTGTGAACAAAAAAATCCAACGGGAGACCCATTAATCAAAATTGAGAATTTGACAGTGCTTATGCAAACCTTGATCCATCTCTCATCAAAGCCCATCTTCGGTAGGATTCCCAGCATAAACTCCCAATTCAGATGATTATAAGCCTTTTCTATGTCTAGCTTACACAAAATGCCTGGTTCTTCGCTCTTCATACTAACATCAACACACTCATTTGCACTTAGAAATAGCATCCATGATTTTCCTTCCTTTGATAAAGGCCATCTGTTGGGTGTCCACCAGTTTTCCAATGACTTTTTTGATTCTTTCTGTCAAGATCTTTGATATTATTATGTAGAAGCTTCCTATCAGGCTAATAGGTCTGAAATCTTTTGATTCTTTGGTACCCACTTTCTTTGGAATCAAAGCCGCCAAGGTTGCATTAATGCTTTTTTCAAAGGTCTCATTTACATGAAAACTTTGTACAGCAGCAATCACATCTGAGCCTATCACTTCCCAGCATTGGGTGTAGAAGGCCATGGTATAACCATCTGGACCCGAAGCTTTGTCCCCTGCACATGCTTTAACACTCTCCCATATTTCCTCTGATTATCTTATGGATTAATGGTGGGGCAGTCCCTTAGGTTGCACTGTGGTCGCCACTCCTCAGTCTCTGTATATAGGTGTTGATAAAAGGCAATTATCTCTCTCTTAATATCTGTAGGGTTCTCCGGTGTTTCTGCATTCACTTGTAACTTGTCAATGTTGTTCTACCTTTTGTGGGCATTGGCAGTTCTGTGAAAGAACTTTGTATTTATGTCCCCTTCATTACTCAACCATACTGCTCTGGACCTTTGCCTCCATGCTATCTCTTCCTTCCTAGCATTTTCCTCAAACTCTATCAATAAAGTACCTTTTTTGAGTTTCTCTTCATCATTCAGAGTCCTCAATTCTTGTGTCTCCTCAAGTTCAGCTAGTTGGCCCAATGTATTCAATTTCTACATATTCAGGTTGCCTTGAGTTGATTTGCTCCACTCTTTGAGTTTCCCTCTTAGAGCTTTCTGCTTGAAAGCTAGGACATAGTCAGGGTCTGCCTTCACATGAGAAAGACTCCCACCAAACTTTGATTCTCTCTTTGAAATCTTCAGTCAACAACCACCAATTTTCAAACTTGAAATAGCACTTAACTGGTTCCAGTTCCCACTGAAGTAACAAAGGAGAATGGTCTAATGTAACTCTGTGTAGAATAGATTGGTTAATTTTTCTAAAGCCTACATCTCATTCTTCAGATATCTGTCCAGTCTAGCAACAATATTGTGATCAACCCCTTTCTTCCAAGTGAACCTCCATCCCAGTAATTGTAAATCTACTAACCCCATATCATTGATGAATTCTGAAAACTCTAACATTGACCTGGTGAACCTGTTGCAGTTCTTCTTCTCTTATGGGTATCTAACCGTATTGAAATCCCCATACACCACCCAAGGCCTAGTGAATAAACCTCTAGCAGCACCTACCTCCCACCATACTTCTTCTCTTTCCCCTCTGTCACTAGGAGCAAGTGCCATACAAACTCTTGTGATTTTCCACTGAACTTGATTGTAATGGAAAACACCCCCACACTATTGATTTCTCCTTCCCATACCCTACTGTCCCACATAATGAGTATACCCCCATCTAGTGCCACGAGCTTCTAATTGAGCAAACTTCACCCACCTATTAGCCCATAAGTCATTAACAATCTCTCTTATTTCCCCTTCTACTTTAGTCTCTTGAAAGCAGTAAATTTCTGCCTTCCAGTGCCCATCATATTTTTCATCAACTCCCTCTTTCTATATCTATTTAGCCCCCTAACATTCCATGAAACAATTTTAATCATCATTTATTATCTATGGCCATATATCCCCCCCCCCCCCCCCCCTTTGTGCCATTACTTTTGAAATTGCTCCCTATGTCTAAATTCCTAACTTCTTTGCTTTTCTTCTTTTATGGGGAGACTGCCTCCATAATCGATGAAGTAGACTCCATTGCATGTCTCCTTTTGCTGCCAATTTTCATAAATAATTGGAAGGCTTCTTTCTCACGCCCTTTAAACTCCACCCCAAATTCCTTGCTCAGCCTGATAATATTTTGATGCACCCAGATTGGTGCATTAAAATTAGGGTCATCGCATTAAAATTAGGGTCATCCTCTTCTTCACTGGTTAAAGAATTTAGAGGGAGAACTTCTATGGTCCACTCCCCCAATATATTCCCGTCCCCAATTTGCATGAAGTTGTTTTCCCGTGTATATGTCGTTTGTTGCTCCGCTACATTGATGATCTCCATGGTTGTTTCAATGACAAACTTGGTCGGAGGCTTTGTCTCTTCAATATCTTTATGAGAGTCGAAGAAATCACCGCAGGTACTGTCTCTAACTTCGAGGGTGTCCACCGCTGATTTCTTGTCTTTTGTTGAGATGGCCTGGATCTCTATTTGAAAGGGGTCATTTAATAATTCTTTATGGGCTGAAAGGTCTGGGCCTTTACAACATAAGTTGAGGGAATAATCAATCTGACTTGGGCCCAAATTAATTGATTGATTGGGGCCCAAATTCTCGTTTAGTAACCTGGGCTGAATGTCACGTGTGACTGGCACATGTGCCAAATTTTTAAAACCCTCCACTCCCATCAGTGAGCCCACGTGACTTTCCAGAGGAGCCGCCGACTTGACACCCTTTTCAAGGTGGATCCCATTATAAACCAAAGGATAAAGACTTCTTCTGTTACCTATCAAACTACTACCTACATCTTCTTCTTCCCTCAAGGATACCGCCACCACAGTCGCCGGTAATTCATACCAGACTGGAATTTTATACAAAAAGTCGTCACTTTCCAGTACTATCTCTCTAAGAACCTTGCTCCCATCCCCCCTCACTTTAATCCTTGCCCATCGAAGATGGTTTTTGAGCATTGTCTCCCCCTTTGTTTCGATCCATCCCCCGCATTGATCTCCTATAGCTTTGAACACTTTTTCCGACCAAAGGTTTGCTGGTAGACCCAAAAGCCTAATCCACACCCAGTCCCGCTTCACCTCCTCCGGCCAGCATCCCGTGGTAGGGCTCCACCAGCCTAGACTAACTTTTGATTTCTTCCATTGCCATTCTCCATTGAGAACATGTTCTGCTTCCTTCCTCAAGGGGAATTCAAAAAGAAACTGTGAGTCATTCATCCAATGTTTGGAAAAGCGATCGCTTCGTCGCTTTAAGCACGAAGCGACAGGGTATCGCTTTTTACTATCTGAGGCTACGCGATCGTGTGACGCGCACGCTTCAGTGAAAAAAGCGACAAGGCGACGAAGCGAGTGAAGCGATCACTTCTGCTAAAAATCGCAGTTGGGTCCTTTTTTTTTAAAAAAAAAGATTGGGTTTGTTTGTAAATTATACAAAACAGACCCCTAAGCTCGCTATTACAAATACTCGACAAAACAGAGCGTAAACAGACGGCTTCTCTCTTCTTCATCACAAAACTAGGTTTCTGTCATTTCTCCATTCTAGGTTCTTATTTTTTTTCTTTCTTCTTTCTTTCTTCTTCTTGTCCAGATTCTCCTTTTTTTTCTCTTTTTCCTTCTTTCTTCCTTGTTCTTCCTTTCTTCTTCTGAGTCAGAACCAGTCGATGGAGTCTGATTCTTCTGCTTCATTTTTTCTTCTTTCTTCCATTATTTATATAATGTTGTATTTTTCAGTTTATTTGATTTTTTTTAGTCTATATTTCAGTATATAAAATTAATTATTATATATATGTTATAATAATTAGTTTATTTGATTAATTTTATATGTATTTCATTTTAGAAAATTCATATATATATATATATATATATATATATATATGTTATATTTCAGTTTATTTGGTGGTACCTAGTACCTACTTTTAAGTTTTTAAATTGAAGTTTTTGATTATTTATAAGTTTACATTATGTTTTTTAAGAATCCTTGTCGCTTTTTTGCGCTTCGCGCTCTCAAAAACACTGCATTCATCTCATGGACATTGATACTGATGACCGACTTCCAAGTGTTGCATGTCGTCTTCTAATGTCGTTCAAGGTTGGTGATTCCTTCGTGGAGATCAGAACTTCGCCTATAATACATCTACTCAAGACATCTTTTTCCGTTGACTCTGATCCACCTGGGATTGTGATCTTGGACTTGTTGATTTTGATTGGAGATGATTTTGTTCCTTCTGATGGCCATCTGCTGGTTCTGATTGCTTCCTTAAAAGAAGATTCCAATCGAGGGATGTTTTCCATCTAAATCTTCTTCTCTTTATCAGGGACATTAATGAGTCTAAGGATTTTCTGGGCTATATCTCCCCACCCAGCATTTAATGTGATTTCTGGTGTAACAATAACAGACTTATTATCCCCTTGTACTGCAATGAAACTGATGTACCTACCATGTTCATTATATTTAAGGTTGCAATAATATTCTTGTGTAATGGTCTTTCATAGACCATCTCCTTATTGCCATGTTATGTTCCTTTGATGCCACATTAAACACTTCTGTCACCCATTTCATAACTTTGATGCTAACTGTTGCTGACCTCATTAATTTTCTACTGCGTTCGACCCATTCGAACCAAACTTCTGATCTAGCTCTATTCTTAGTGATATCGAAAGATTTGAAGCCCGCATTGTAATAAATCCCATTACTATCCATGATTTAAAGGCTGGAAATATGAGTATAGAAAGAAGGGAGGTAAGGGATTCCAGTGTAATATACACCGGAAAAAACTACTCTACAAACCTAGGAAGTAGGAAAGAGAGTTGTCTCGGGTAATGTGTCTGGGAGCATCTTCCTGTTGAACATATAATTCAGATAATTAATACTAGTGCTAACATCAAAAGTCAGCTTCGTAATTACTCAAAAAGTTTTAAAAAGGAACTGAAATGTATTAAATTTAAAGTGAAGACCTTTTTTATTGATTTCATGGTCTTTCTCAATTCTTTATCTTGTCTGCTAGTCTGCTAATATCTCCCAAAAGCAACAAATATTCAATTTTCTTTTTTACAAATACAAAGAGAACTCCATTCTCCTTCATAGCAGCTAGTTCAAAGTTCAAATTGTCCTCCATGTAGAAAACTTTATTCTTTTCGACTCAAGTTAGTTGTGCTTCTAAGTAGCGTATAATAGATTGTTTTGACTAGTTTTTGTGGGGATGGAGCACATCCATATATCACATATTTATAGTTTTCTTCGATTTTTATGCAATTTTACATGTTTATAAATATTTATTGTAATATATTATTTTATAAAATATTAAAATTTAAATACCCATCGGGCTTATGCCCCATGCCTCGGGGCTTACGCCTCGCTGAGGCATATATAAAACGCCTCGCCTTACGCCCACACCTCTTAAAACACTGATCCCTTCCCCAATAAATGAGAAAAAGAAGATTGGCCAGCTTTGAGGGAAGATGAGAGTAAAGAACATATGAGCTGAAATATTTGCTTGTTTATAAGAGGACTATTCTAAACACTGAAGAATATTAGAATCTCCATCACATCAGAAGCTTAATTAAATTTCACAAGCAATACCTTATAAAAGGTAAGGCCGGATCAGCACAGCGAGTTCCTGAAGGAAGTCTCTCTGATGCATTTGAAAGAGCACTTGCAAGACCATTTTGCCCAGCAGGTGTAATAAGAGGATAATAGGACCTAAGAAGACGTGCTGCTGCACTCCATGCAGTAAGAGGATCTCCACCACGAACAGCTGATAGAAGTATTTCCCTCAGCACAACCATTTGAATGCTACTCCATTGAGATTCGAAAAGTGAGACTATCCAATTGTGATGCGCTTTTCCACCATCCGCATGATTTTGTCCATTTTCCTTCATAAATAATGTAAAGAAGTAGAGAACAAAAGTTGAGACTTTAATAAACACCAGCATGAGTTAAAAGAGACCAAAATTGAATGTAATATTCATCAGTAAACATACTTTGGCGCAAAATAGTGCAGTTCTAGTAAATGAAATCTAAACAGACGAGTATTCAACGGCTTTCATTAGCTTTTTCTTTCTATTCGTCTGAAAAACTAGCAGCTACTACTGATGAATGAAATATATCAGTTTCTTTTTATCATTCCCTTCACCAAGATTATTAAATAACTGCAAGTGGTGACAGACCTATATTCAGTCTTCAGTTCATCATTAGAGATGCAAATTTCATAAGCCTGAGGAGACAGTTCATTGGAAAAGTTATGAAGACTCTGTATGACCATTTATATCTGATGTATGTGGAAAAAAACAGTTACCAAACCAGAAAGATTTTTGCTTCTTTAAAAACAGTACAATGAAGGACGTCGAGCTCCCCCCCCCCCCCCCCAACACACACACACACACAACCCCTCCCCCCTTAAATGACCTCAGGTACAGGGCTATAGTGTGCCACTCAAAATGAAGCATGTATGTAATCTGTTCGCTTGCATCATGAAGAACATTATGGATTTTTGAGTCACCTGATAAAGAGCATGGTCGGTGGAGGCTCTACTTTGAACACGATAAGCTTTTGTGGTCATTGCCAGTACTTGCATTGAACTGATTGCAGCCAATCGATTCTCCTGTTGCAAGTATAGCTGAGCCACCTGCCTTGAGAAAAAAGCAGCCTTTCGGTGATAACCAAGAGTCCCAAAGAGGCGAGCTATTTCAATGTATAATATCAATCTGTCACTAGCATCAATCAAAGATTTTGCTCCATCAGCGGCTGCTGTCAACAAATCAACCACTTCTTTAGCCAGCTCCTTCCTGGCAAACAAATAAGAACGAATAACGAGAGAAGTAAACTTCAAAAACTGCTCAAGAAGGAGGAGATCAGAGAAGTAATCCTACATCTAAGTAATATTACACCACAATCTTCCAGATTTCTCCAATAGTTTGATATGGACTGAAGAAAAGATCCGCATTTTGAAAAACAGTGGTATTATTAACTTCTCTTGTCTGAACTACAGTCGAAGGCATTATTGAACAGATGAAGCTACTGGTATGTTGCAGATTTTAGATACTGATATTCATGCAACCAATTTACCATCAATTTGAACCTTTTTATAAAAGCAATTGATCTGAATTCAGATACACACAGCTTTACTATTTCTCATTTTCTACTCAAACCACAACTTTTGAAGAGCATATTTGTGTAGCCTGAATGCAATAAGTAGCGTAGATTAACCAGATAAGACAGCATGCTAGATGAAGACTAAACATACTGCTTGCTAAAAGTGGGAATTTGTTTTTTTTTAATACACTGTTCGTCAACCTTATCTTCTGCACTGTACCCCACCCCAACCCAGCTTTGGTTATGGTCATACTGTCATAGTCCGTAGCCAAGTAAATCATAAGTAACACCACGTTTAATTAAATCCCACAAATTATTCAGCCCATGACCAAATATATACAGCAAAGAGTCCAGGAGAGCTAATGATATGAATTGGAATCGAGCTATCAAGCAAAACTAGTTGCGACATTTTTGCTTGAATGGAGTCGAGTGATATCTGACCAATTTCCCATTTTCTATGACAAGTGCTAATGCTCGAAAAGAGCTACTGATGATTGTTTGGACGAACATGTTCTTTTTTTGTGTGTGCAATTTCAATTTTGTGTTATATTATATCTTACAATTTAATTCATACTTTACAAAATGGCATTAAGAAACAGAAATTAATCTCAATTTAACATATACGTACGTCAGAAAGGCAACCAACAGATAGAACATATCAAGTTTTACAGTCCAGCTACATTTCATTAATGAACTGGTTTTTATCAGAAAGGAACATAACTAAAGTGGTATTGAAAAAGATCATTCTGGAATAATATTTTGTCTTTACCAAGAGTACCTGCAGAGGTATCGTGCTAATTTGAGAGTAGCCTCGAGCTCGAAACTTAGAGGAGAAACTCTACACCAAAAACAATAATAATTATTATATATGCTGAATTAGATAATAAACAGAGATTTTGATTAAGCAATATCGTACATGCAGTAGGGAAATCATCTAGTTTATACCGGAAAGAAAATATGAGAAATTAGATCCATTTTGAACACACTAAAATGAGGATGATCTCAGCCAGCAGTCCACAACTGAGCCATATGGAGAAATGGCTCGACAATGGTTCTATGTTGTATCTGAACAATTTAAATGGTTAAACAGTTCAGATATAGTATGAAGATCCATATCACTACTCTTATGTCATGCTAAGTGTTTGTTATCGACAAAAAGGCTCTCAATTCAAGTTTTTCTCCAATATCGCAAGGTGAAACATCCCCTCACATTCTCTGGACAATGCTTGTGCTTTGACCCACAGAGACATAATTTTCCTCACATATTCAGTCATGAAAGTTACTGGAATTCCAACTATTGGTTCATTCTACTGACCTGCCAAAGTTCTTCAACATGCAAACTTAAGTTAGGTTTCACAAAAACTTGTGCTGCACCATAGAGTTCTAAAGTTTTGAACAAGTGACTAAGTTGTTCCGTGAAGCTCAACAACTTACTACAGATTTAATCTGTTGAACTTTTGAAAAAAAGAAGGCCCAGGCACTAACTCATTTTGTGAACAAAACAATGTTAGACACTTTTGAAATAACTGCCCCACCAAAAATAAGCAACTTAGCCTGTTTACTTTACTATCCGAGGACTTGCAGGTTCCTAACATAATGATTAAAACATATTCATATTCCAGGAATCCTGGATTAAGAACTATAGAAATTAAGATGGAAATGCAATTTTAAGTCCATTTTTATTCTCTCTCGGGCCTAGCAAAAGACCAGATGTGTACCAAAGGGAGATAGTACATTTACCCCTCAAACTCTTATGCACAAATCAGCAAGAAAAAGAAGCTAAATCCAACTTATACGCCCAATGATTATTACTAAATTCGTGATAAATGTGCTTATGTAACTACAGCTACAGTAAAGACTAAAGACTGAAAGACAGACATATACCTTTGAGCATTATCTTGAATAAATGACTTTCTGTAATGCAAAATGACACTATTGTAACGGTATTTGACCTCATCGTCTAGAACTTGATCCCTCTGGCCCATTTGATCTATCTAATCATCAGAATAATAACCAATTAGATTCAACCAAGGAGATAAAGGTAAAAATTGTGACTTAAGAATGAACAAACTCTTAAGAAGAAATTGCCAAAATGGCAGCATAAGACACATACACCAACTCTGTAATAAGTACTAACATTCTTGTGGTTATAATATCCGCAATATTTCCTCCTTTTACACCATAAGTTAGCAGTTTTCCTTTTTCGTTCAAGTTTTATGTGCCTGTCTATTTTACATCATGGTAATAGTAGCATCATTAGATTGTCTACAGTAAACACAAAACAGGTCTGAAGACATTAACCTTGGAACAATTTTAGTATCCCATGCATTTACCAGCCTCAAAGTTTACCTCTTCCTTTCTCAGTCCTTAGCAACCATGTTTCCAGTACCATTTTATAGCTGTGCTCCACCACCCCAAAAAATCCAAAATAAAACAAACACATAAATGTCTACGTCCATCCATTTTTAGTTTTTTTAAAAGGTAAATAATTTTATTAATAATGAAAAAATCTCCTGTATACAAGCAGTATACTGAAAAGTAGAGAATCTACAGAGATCTAAACCCATCCATAAACCACATGCACACGCTGAAATGCCTTCAGTTCTGAACTAGTGTATGTTTGCAACACTTATCAGGAGCTATATGCAGGTAACAATGTCGATAAACCTAACTGATTGCCATTTCAATTACAATGCATGGTTGAATGCAGAACCTATTAGTATTAATTTGACGTAAGGAATAAAACACTGTTCGAATACACAGCATACTCCCCGCTTAATGGTGTCCTCTCAAATTCATACAACAAATTTTTGTGTCCCTTTCTTAGACAGTAGCTTACGGGAAGTACTGAGACATAGTTGTAGTTTTGTTGCTGTTTTCTTAGACAGTATTCGTTAGTTCATTCTGTAGCTAAAAAGGCACTTGTGGTCACTAGAAGCAAATAAAATTTTGAGAACAACTAAAAGGTTTCATAACACAAAATGCAAAACGAAAAAGCAATAAGAATTAAAAAAAGATTACATGCATGGCATCATTGATAGCAACTTATAAAGTCCAACGCACTTAAGCACAGTGATGATAAAATAAATCAACAATTGCATATGTGATTACAGATGTCAAATATGGTATTCAACTCCTACCATTATCAAATATATGGTTTCCAACTCCTATCATTATCAAATATTAGATGATTGTCGAGCAATGACTTCTCTCGGCTACTTAAGAAAAAATCTTATAAGATGCACGGACATCAACGGAAGTCTGTTCAAACTTACCAACAATGCACAAACACTGCCTTCCATTGCCCCAGCATACCAAAAGAAGTCCCCAGTCAATCTAGCAAGTTCCAATGAAGTTGAATAATGGGCATTAGCATCAACAGGTGACCCTGCCAAGAGACAGTAATCGCCAATAGTTTTTTGTGCCCGTCCCAGTCTTCGTTTCTTAGCCTTGATGACCTGTAAGGTTCTCAAACGCAGATAGAGAAATTAATAATTTAAATGGTAATGAAAGCCTACCATATCCAGAAACTAAACCAGATAAGTATAGAAATAAATCCTTAAAACACCTAAAATATGAACCTCCTCTGAGCTAAGACTGGCTTGAGAATCCAAAGGTGTCTTCAAAATAGTTCCACCAGACTCCGCTTGAAGAACTGATTTCTCAAATTCCATCAACAATGAGGCGGCAATATCTTGCATCATAGTTTGCAAGTGAAATTCCTGAGTTTGCCGATCAGCAGGGGGAAACAAAATTAAGTTGCTCCCTTTGAAGCTTTCATCCTCTAGCTGCACAAAAAATGCAATTTAGGCATGTCAACTCGTGCACTAGGGTCTTTGGAAACAGCATCTCGACCTCCACAAGGTAGAGGTAAGGTCTGCGTACACACTGCCCTCCCCAAACCCCACTATGTTGGATTACACTGGGTATGTTGTTGTTGTTGTTAAGTCGTGCACGAAAGGAACAAACTTGAAAACAAGGACACACCAAAAAAAGTAACAAGAGAAGAATCTAGACTATCAGCATTTAAATATTCAAAAAGAAAACGATGCAAGAATTCATTTATTTGTGGCTTTCAAAATCCTAGCCTTCAAAAGAGTGTACAGACACAGCCACATATATATCTTCTTATACATTCGTTTTTGCCACGAAGCTTTTTAGTTTTGCTAGACATTTGTATGCTAGAGTATACAAGTGTCAGATTTAGAAGAACGTCTATTTTCAAAAATCCTTAAATTGTCTTAAAAGATATATTACTACATATCTTAATACAATGGGCCCGAATAGAGCGGAAAGTAAATAGAGCATTCATATTGCTTACCCCAGGTAGTTCGGGATAGTGGAGATTGACTGATTGATTGATTGATTCTTGTAGGATAACGAAGAGGCGTGTCATATAGTACGCATCAAAGGAACTTGTATTTCTTTTTTCTTTTCTCTTTTTCAGTACAACGAGTAGAACAATGAAGTATCTGTAGCCTTCTGCGCAAAGGAGTAGACGGCTTGCTAGTGTATGATCCTCAAAGTACTAAAGCAGTAATCATTGTTAACTCGATAAAATTTTCTGTAAGTTGATTTCATTACTATGACAAATTGTAAAGGTCGCGAACATATTCATTTCCATATCAATCAATCAATCAATCAGCTATGCATCAATCCCAAAAAAATTGAGTTGAAGTTGATTAATCCTCTATATAACTATACCCATTCTGCTCTATTCAGGTCATCAGGTCCAATCTCTACCAATAATAAAACATTTCCAACTATAAACTATAAAACAAAGAAAAAAAAAGAGTTAGAACCTAAGAATAACTAGGGAAAAACACAAAGCAGCGCCGAACAACTGAATACAAATAATTCATATAACTTCAGGCATATTTGATCAAATTGAAAAAGAAGAGAGCAACAAAGTATCTAAAGTTTGCTGCACAATTGGAGTAAATATCTTGCTAGATAAGTATATATATATCCGAGTTCAACTTTGTTATAAGCTGATTATATGCTAGATTCTACTGTGTTATCAACTAATCAAATATCAAACAGTTTCTACAAATCAAAGAAGACAAAGAGAATTAGAACCTGAGAATCGCCAGGGCAAAAAGCGAAGCAACGCTGAACGACTGAAGAAGAGTAACTCTTACAGGCGGTGACAAACTGATCCATGACAGAATGTAGATCAGGGGAAGAAGGACAGTGACAAATTCCTATAACAGCGAAGATCTTCCGGTTCGATTGGAAGTCTTCCCAAGGACTAGGCGGTGAACCGCCGACCATGAATTTGAACCGGAGGCTACCGGAATCCCAAGGTTGATGAGCGAATGGAGATTTTTGATGTTCTGTGTAGAATGAACTGATAGAAGATAATGATACTGTGTAGTGACGGACTAGCATAGAAGTGTAGTCGCGGAATAAGGGGATTGTAATCGATCCCATTGGTAGAACTGCTACTCGGATCATACAGCTTGTTTCGATGCTCACGTCGGGTTCCATTTCGGAGTCTGCCGGAAAATGATCGTCGGAGAAGAGGGAAATGGAGGAAGTGGAGATGAGCTGCTCCGGCGAAGCGGTTGTAGATCAGAATTTAAGCATTTGACAATGTGCCACAAATAATACTTTAACACTCCCCTGGCATGTTCAAAATGTGCCGGGTTAAAACATTATTAGAAAAAACAAGTGAAAAAATCTCAATTAAAGGAAAAAGAGTACGCATATTTAATAATATGCATTTCAAGTTGACTCATTAAAAAATTTATGGGAAAAAACTTAGTAAGCGCGTATTTCACTCTCCCTAATGAAAACATTATTTCAAATATTTGAGTTTTCGCATTCTAATCTCAAAAGTTGAATTTGGCAAAGATTTAGTGAACAAATATGCTAGATAATCACTTGAACGAACTTGTTGCACATCAATATCACTCTTATTCTAAAGATCGTGTGTCTAGAATAATATTGGTGAAATGTGCTTCGTTCTATCTCCTTTTATAAATCTTCCATTCACTTGGGTTATCCGTGCAGCATTATCTTCGTATAAAATTGTGGATCTTTTATCACATTCCAAACCATATTTTCCTTGAATAAAATGAATCACTTATCTCAACCATACGCATTTCCTACTTGCTTCATGAATAGCTATTATCTCGGCATGATTTGAAGAAGTAGCAACAATAGATTGTTTTGTGGAGCTCCATGATATAACAGTACCTCCACATATAAACATGTACCTTGTTTGAGATCGTGCTTTATGGGGATCAGATAAATAATCTGCATCTGCATAACCAATACGATCTGCACCACCTCTGTTAGCACTAACAAGATACATAAGTGCACCAATTGCACTAAGATAGAGTATTTCACGACTAAGGAGTTCCTCATCCTTTTCTGGAGGTCGGAACAGATCCTTATTCATTTCAAGTGATCGAACAATCATTGGTGTACTTAATGGGTGCGTTTTGTCCATGTAAAAGGGTTTTAAGGCCCTTTATGTATAGGCAGATTGATGGATAAAGATCATGTATGCTAAATGTTCAATTTCCAGACTAAACAAAGTTTGTGTTTCCAAGATCTTTCATCTCAAATGTTTTTTTAAGATATTCAATTGCATTTTGGAGCTCTTCTGGAATTTCAACAAGATTTATGTCATCAACATAAACAACAAGTATAATAAATTCTGATGATATTTTCATTATAAAAATACATGGACAAGTAATATCACTTACGTAACCTTCTTTTAGCAATTATTCACTGAGCCGATTATACCACATACGCCCAGATTCCTTTAAATCGTGCAAAGACCTTTGTAATCTAATCGAGTGCATTTCTCGAGACTCTGAATTACATGCTTCGAGCATTTTAAATCCTTCAGGGATCTTCATATAGATTTAATCAAATGAGTCATATAGGTTATGACTTGCATTTGAATGACATGACATCTTCAAGTGTCTGTCTGGACTGCATGTCCGATCCTCACAATCTTTTACAATATTGTGCACTATATTGTATCAAATATATCGTCGACGATCATTTTGTATCGGTTCGCAAGCGATAACTTGTTGAGATCTCACCACTTTCTTTATTTTCAGGTACCTGAACTTCTTCTGGAGTTTCATGAAATGTTATGTCGTATGCTCTTCTAGAGCTCATTTCCTCCTTATTATGATCATTTTGATCATTTGCTCCTATCATTTACAAGGATTGTTACCTTTGGAACCGATTGGTCTACCACGCTTCATGCGTATAGTAAACTCCATCCTTCAGGGACTTTAATTTTAGTAGGAGCATTTGCAACTGAAGTATGATATTTAATTTTGGATCAGCAAATCCTTCTGGCGTTTGACCTGAATTATCTTCTGAGTGAGGATGATAATTCGATTCATATAACATATTTTTCAGCTGTTTATTCCATCCCCCAAATGTTAGAAAAACTAACATATATCCCCAATCTTCTTTGGGATACATATCTTTGTGCATTGTGGTAGAGAAATCAATCATATACCACACATCAAAAGATAGTAGTAAAAATATTTGGTTTCTGATCCTAAACCAATTATGAGGGGCAAACTTATCATATATTATTGGCCTGATGCATACAAGTGCTACTATATGCAATTTAGAAAACCTTAGACTAACACATGGGGCTTTGTTCTCATAAGTGATAGTTTAGCCGTTAATATGAGGTATTCAATGCTAAACTAGCTTGGTTATAAATCAACATCATCAAAATGAACTATCTTGATTTCATAATCTGAAATTTATGCTCTTAATTGATAAAAGCAATTTCAAATATCAAACTGCAGGTTGACAATAATTACACATGTAACCATCTCATATATGCATCTATAAGTGGTTCACATGATAGGTGAATTGGCTCATATTTACCTTTCATATATTTTAGAATTTAGGGGTTATAGTCCCAACTTTATTTGGTATAATCAATTTATTTTGAGAACAAGCAATACAAGAGAATTCTTGAAGAATCTTCTAGTTCTTCGGTATATGCTTATTTGAATTCTCAAATAGCTCATTTTAAAAATGACAAATGATAACTTGAAGTTTATCATGGCATGTGCTATCTCTTAGTAAACTTCTGGTTTACTATGTCATAAAATTTTGTATTAGTAAACTTCTGATTTACTGTGGCTACTTTTGTAGCAGCAAATTCCTGATTTACTGCCGCTACTTTTGCCTCAGTAAAACTTCTGGTTTACTGTGACTGCTTTTGCAATAGTAAACTTCTGGTTTACCGTGATACATGATGTAGTACAAATTGAAGAATAAGGCCGATAACTTCTCACATATATATTATTGTACCCCCTATGATTGTGGAAACATGAAGATCTTCAATCTTCCAGTCATTTGTAGTCTCAATATGATAGCCATTTGTATTAGTAAACTTCAAGTTTACTACAACATATGTTTGACCATAATCATATAATATGAATGACATATTTGTATATAAGCTCTTCGAGATCCTTCATTTATTATCCACAATCTAATATTTATCAGACACTATTGGTGTCATGTGTCTTCTAGACAAACAATTAACTCTTCATGAGTTGTTGATACATTTTGTACTATCAAATATTGCTCAGACACTTCTGGTATCATGTGAGAAAATCATTGTCACGACCCAAACTTATAACTCAGGTCGTGATGGCGCCCAACACCGGAGTCAGGCAAGCCAACGCCAGTTTACTAACGAGATTACTTTACTTACTTGGATATTTTAGTACTTGTCAAACTTTAAGTTAAGAAATAATTTAATGAAGGCGATTAAGTGAGGCAATTAAATTCAACGTAACCCAAAAATTGTGTGCCAACCTATACCGTGTAGCAAAAGATACCAGAAAGTCTACTAAACGTGCCAGAACCTAGTGTCACAAGTCTACAGGAGACTAGTAGAATATACAAGACTAGACAAAATGAATGTACTACTGTCCGAAGAGAATAGACAGAAATATCCAAAGTAGTGGATAACTCCACAGTCCTGCTGAGGATCGCCAGGAAGAGCAGCTCACCGTGAAGTCAAGTCCAGAATATGCTCTCAAGATCGCGCCCCGATCTGATAACCAGATGCACCTGCCTCAGAACCTGTACAATTAAGTACAGAAGCGTAGCATGAGTACATATAAACAAATATGTATCCAGTGAGTATCCCGTCTAAACTCTAAGAAATAGTGACGAGAGGTAGACGTGATACTTACTAGGGTCAATAACAATAATAAGATTTAAATAATTCTAGACAGGAATAGTAGCCATGGAAATCATTAAGGCATGAAGTATCAATTATATAAAACTGCAATTTATTAATATGAGTCAAAAGCAATTATCACAAAAAGTCCCAAGTTTCCCCTTCCACATGAAGCAATTTATTTAATAATAACAAGACTCTCAGTCAAGTACATAGCACATAGTATGCTGAAGCGACGCGAAAATTAAATGTGCACTGCCGAGGGTCGAACGGCTCGAACCACAGATGCATCTATTACCCCGCTCGCGAATCAATCATGCGACGTGGTTGACATAAGTATAAGACTACCCCGCTCACGAATCATACATACGACACGGGTGCTCGTATACATACACAGAATTATCGGGAAATTCAGGAATTTATCATGAATTATACTTGAAAACAGAGATTTAAGCATTTAAACTTACACATAACTTCCTAATATCCTCATGTCAATTTCAAAGATAATAAGCGACTAGGAACACATGTAAAGATACAGGTAAGGCACATAAAGGCATGCTTGTGAATCCTAGATTCTACCCGACATAACATAGTAGTAGCTACGCACGGACTCACGTCACTTTGCGCGTGCACAACACCCGCAAATAAGGATAATTCAATCATTTACATTTTACCTATGGGGACAATTCCCTCTTACAAGGTTGGAAAGGAGACTCACCTCGTGTCGAATCTACTTCTCGGACCAAGAACGCGCCCAAAACTCCGAACTCTACACCCGATGACTCGAAACTAGCCAAATGTTATACAAATATATCAATGCATGCTCAAAGTATGGAAATTCTCCTGCTTATTTAGTAAATTCATCATTCTTGAAGAAATCCCAAAATACCCCCCCCCCC
>ML242999.1:62190-73209 GCA_005239495.1 Nicotiana undulata
CCCGGGCCCACATGCTCGGGTTCCAGAAATTTTCATAGAAATCACTCACTCATAACCTAAGGATCATTAATATATGATTTTTGTATGGTTTCATTGTAGACAAGTGGTGAAATTCTCTAAAATTCATCAACCTTAGGTTTCCCCATCTAACCCTTGATTTACACTAATTGGGCTGTTATTCTACTTAGCAATTGATGTATTAAACCAACATTGAAGTGGAAATTACTTACCTCTTAGTAGCTAGGTCAAATACCCTCTTGTGAGCTCTCAAAATCGCCTATGGTGAAGAAGAAATGGTGAAAAATGGCTAAGTCCCGTGTTTAAAAGAGCTCACTGCCTTCAGTGATCTTGCACCTGCGGCTCGAGGACCGCACTTGCGGTCTCGCACCTGCGAAGGGAGGCCCGCACCTGCGGCTCCGCTCCTGCGGAATCATGTCCGCACCTGCGATAATGGACCTCCTCACCTGGGGCCGCACCTGCGAGGCCTGGACCGCAGGAGCGGTCTCGCACTTGCGACTGGGCAACCGCACCTGCGGTCACACCAGTTCAGGTGCACTAGCAGTTAAGGCTGCTAGTTTTTGGCCTTGTTTGGTGCCCAGAAGGCACCTAGGCCCACCCGAGCTCCCGTCCAAAAATACCAACAAGTTCTAAATCATATTACGGACTCGCTTGAGCCTTTGGAACACCCAAAAAAACGCTAAAACTCAAAATCACTCCTCAAAGCCCCTTAGAATCAACTTAAGAACTTTAAGTTCTTGAATTCTATTTCAATGCGCCGAACCGACCTATACTACTCGAAAGGATGCCAAATTTTTCAGGCAAATCATAAATGACTTAACGGAACTATTCTCGGTCTCAGAATTCCGTTCGGACCTCGATAACACAAAAACACGTTCCAAACCAAATTATGAACTTAAGGAAACTCTATTTTCACTATTTGGCGTCGAAACGCTCCCGGGTTATCCAAAACCCATTCCGGACATACGCACAAGTCTGAAATCATGATACGAAGGTACCGGAACTGTCGGAACTCGATTCCGAGGTCGTTTGCTCAAAAGGTTGACCGAAGTCAAACTTGGCCAAAAAGGCCAACCTTAAGGAACTAAGTGTTCCTATAATGCTCTAAACACTTCTGAATCCCGAACGACTCGTCCCCGCAAGTCCTAAATCACTATAGCCACTAAGGGAAGTCTTATTTAGGGGAACGGGGCCCGAATACGTAAAACGATCGGTCAGGTCGTTACATTCTCCACCTCTTAAACAAACGTTCGTCCTCGAACGGGTCTAGAATCATACCTGACGTGCTGAATAAGTGCGGATATCTGCTCTGCATGTCCTCTTCGGACTCCCAAGTCGCTTCCTTGACTAGTTGGCCCCTCCACTGGACCCTTAAGGCAGAAACTCTCTTGGATCTCAACTACCGATCATGTCTATCAACAATAGCAACTGGATCCTCCTCGTAGCCCAATCTCTCATCCAACTGAATAGTGTTAAAATCAACCACGTGAGAGAAGTCGGCATGGTATCTCCGGAGCATGGATACATGAAAGACTGGATGAACCCCTGATAAACTGGGAGGTAAAGCAAGCTCATAAGCAACCTCTCCAACTCGCCTCAACACCTCGAAAGGACCTATAAACCTCGGGCTCAGCTTGCCCTTCTTCCCTAACCTCATAACATTCTTCATCGGCGAGACATTCAACAGTACCTTGTCTCCCTCCATAAATGCTACATCACGCGCCCTCTGATTCGCGTAACTCTTTTGTCGGGACTGTGCTGTGCGGAGCCTCTCCTGAATCAACTTCACTTTCTCCAACGCATCCTTCACCAGGCCGGTGCCATATAACTTAGCCTCGCCAAGCTTAAACCACCCGATAGGAGAATGACATCGTCGACCATACAAAGCCTCAAATGGAGCCATCTCGATGCTAGACTGATAATTATTATTGTAAGCAAACTCGTCCAAAGGCAAGAACTGGTCCCACTGACCTCCAAAGTCAATCACACATGCCCTGAGCATGTCCTCCAATATCTGAATTGTGCGCTCCGACTGGCCATAAGTCTGATGGTGAAATGTTGTGCTGAGATCTATCTGGGTACCCATCTCACTATGCAATGCTCTCCAGAAGTGCGAGGTGAATTGAGGACCTCGATCTGATATAATGGACACCGGCACACCGTGTAACCGGACTATCTCCCGAATTTAGATATGGGCTAGCCTCTCAGAAGTATAAGTAGTAGCTATAGGAATGAAATGCACCGATTTGGTCAATCTATCCACGATGACCCAAACCGCGTCAACCTTCCGCAAAGTCTGAGGCAACCCAACCACGAAGTCCATAGTGATGCACTCCCACTCCCACTCAGGAATGGGCATCTGCTAAAGTAGGCCTCCTGGCCTCTGGTGCTCATACTTAACCTGTTGGCAATTAAGACACCTGGCCACATACTCCACAATGTCCCTCTTTATTCGTCTCCACTAGAAATGCTGCTTCAAATCACGATAAATCTTCATAGCACCAGGATGAACAGAATATCGAGAATTGTGTGCCTCTTCTAGAATCCTCCCCATAAGGCCATCGACATTAAGAACACATAAACGGCCCTGGAGTCTCTGAACACTATCCTCGCCAATAGTAACCTCCTTGGAACCACCCTGAACCACTGTCTCCCATAGCTCTTCCAAGCGTGGATCATCATATTGCCGAGCCTTAATCTCCCCCAATAATGAAGACTGAGCAACCACATGTGCTAGAACTCAACGAGGCTCTGAAAGGTCTAATCTCACCAGGCGATTAGCCAAGGACTGAATGTCCAAGGCTAGAGGTCTCTCCTCTGCTGCAATATAAGCCAAGCTACCCATACTCTCCGCTTTCCTACTCAAAGCATCTGCTACCACATTTTCCTTGCCCGGATGATAAAGAAGGGTGATGTCATAGTCCTTCAGCAACTTAAGCCACATGCACTGCCTCAAATTAAGATCCCTCTATTTGAACAAGTGTTGCAAGTTGCGGTGGTCTGTATAAACCTCACAAGACACCCCATACAAGTAATGCCTCCAAATCTTAAGAGCATGAACAATCGCCGCCAACTCCAAATCGTGCACAGGGTAATTCTTCTCATGAACCTTCAGCTGGCGCGAAGCATAGGCAATAAATTTCCCTTCCTGCATCAATACACATCCCAAGCCAACGCGTGAAACGTCGCAATACACTGTATATATCCTAGAACCGGAAGGCAATACTAGAACTGGTGCTGAGGTCAATGTTGTCTTGAGCTTCTGAAAGCTCGCCTCACATTAGTCAGACCATCAGAACGGGGAATTCTTCTGAGTCAATCTAGTCAGTGGGGCTGCAATGGATGAAAATCCCTCCACATCGTCAATAGTAGCCTGCTAGACCCAAGAAACTCCTGATCTCTGTAGCTGAAGTAGGACGCAACCAACTCTGAACTGCCTTAATATTCTGAGGATCAACCTTGATACCCTCTCCGGATACCACATGCCCCAAAAATGCCACGGAATCCAACCAGAACTCACACTTGGAGAACTTAGCATATAGCTTCTGTTCCCGCAAGGTCTGGAGCACAACTCTCAAATGTTGCGTGTGCTCGCCAGGCTACGTGAGTAAATCAAGATGTCATCAATGAAGACAATGACAAAGGAATCAATATATGGCATGAACACCATATTCATCGTCCATGAATGTTGCTGGGGCATTAGTCAATCCAAATGACATCACTAGGAACTCATAATGGCCATATCTCGTACGAAAAGCAGTCTTCGGAACATCCGAGGCTCGAATCTTCAGCTGGTGATACCCCAATCTCAAATCAATCTTAGAAAACACCTGAGCACCCTGCAATTGGTCAAAAAAATCACCAATGCGCGATAGTGGATACTTGTTCTTAATAGTTACCTTGTTCAACTGGCGGTAATCAATACACATCTGCATAGACCCATCTTTCTTCTTTACAAATAAAACTGGAGCACCCCACGGAGATACACTCGGTCTGATAAACTCCTTAGCCAACAACTCTTCAAGATGTTCCTTCAATTCCTTCGGAGCCACACGGTACGGGGGAATAAACATAGGCTAAGTGCCTGGAGCTACATCAATACAGAAATCGATATCACGATCCGGAGGCGTGACTGGAAGGTCTGAAGGAAAGACATCAGCAAACTCTCGAACAACTGGCACTGAATCAATCGTCGGAGACTCGGCGGTGGTGTCCCGCACATAAGCAAGATACGCCGGACAACCCTTCTCGACCATATGTCGAGCCTTCAGGAAGGAAATAACTCTACTAGCTGCACTAACTGAGGAACCTCTCCACTCCAGCTTAGGCAACTCAGGCATGGACAAAGTAACCGTCTTGGCATGGAAATCCAAGATGGCATGATAGGGAGATAGCCAATCCATCCCCCAAATAATCTCAAAATCAACCATGTCGAGCAACAGGAGGTCCGCTCTAGTCTCGAACCCACATAAGGTGATCACACAAGACGGATAGATCCGGTTTACCACCACATAATCGCCCACATGAGTGGACACATATATAGGTGAATCCAAGGACTCACGAGGAACATCTAGAAAACAAGCAAATAAGGCTGACACATATGAATAAGTGGATCCTATATCAAATAGCACTGATGCCTCCCTACCACATACTGAAATAGTACCTATGATCACGGCGTCTCAGGCCACTACATCTGCTCGGACCGGAATAGCATGGAATCTGGCTGGTGTACCTGAAGACTGACCTCCGCTGGACTGAATAGGAGCTAGCTGAGCTCCCCCTGCCTGGCCTCCACCTCTGGGACGACCTCTATCAGACGGGGCACCGGTGCTGAGTATGTAGGCTGGTAACTCTACTGAACGGCCTTGCCCCGAAGCCTGGGACAAGTCCTCCTCATATGGAATGACTCCCCACACTCATAACACCTTACTGGTGGCATGGTCTGCTTCCCTAAAGAAGAACCCTGGATAGCTGGGGGACGGTGAGAACCCTCTGGCATGGCACTGAATTAAGCACTGGAAGACCCCTGATGACCGGAATACCAGCCGGAGTAACCCTGAATGGCTGGTGGGCGGTAAGAACTCTCCGGCATGGCGCTGAAATAAGGCCTCACTGGAGCACCACGGGGAGGTGGTGAAAGAGATGAATATGGAGGCCTGCTAGGCTGGCCTCTGCTGAACTGACCCTTGCCCCTGCCTGGGCACCTCTGAAATCTCCAGAAAATCTAACTCTCTTGTCCTGCTGACCTGCTCTCTGCCCCTCGATCGATAACCCTCAATCCGACGAGCTATCTCGACCACAAGCTGATAGGGAGTACCCATCTCCACCTCTCGGGCCATGTTGGACCTAATACCTGAGTGCAGCCCAGCTACAAATCTCCGCACTCTCTCAGCGTCAGTAGGAAGTATCATAAGGGCATGATGAGACAACTCAGAAAACCTGGCCTCGTAGTCTGTCACCGACATCTGCCCCTGCTCTAGCTGCTCAAACTGATACCGCATCTCTTCCCTCTCTAAGGGTGGAATATACCTGTCCAGGAACAGCTGAGTGAACTGCTCCCATGTGAGAGGAGGGGAACCTGCGGGCCTACCAATGATAAATGACTGCCACCATCTGCGGGCCCTGCCCTCTAGCTGAAAAGTAGTGAAATCAACTCCATGGGACTCCAGAATCCTCATGTTATGCAGTCTGTCCCTACACCTATCAATGAAATCCTGGACATCCTCGCCCCTCTCACCTCCGAAGAGAGGAGGGTGAAATCAAGTCCATCTATCGAGTAGCTTCTGCGGATCGCCGTCCGCAGCTGGTCTGAGCTATGGTGTTGCTGCTACCGACTGTGCTCCGCCCACAGGCAGTGTACCCGGAGTCTGATATACCGCCGATGCATGTCATGCGGCCTGGGAAGTAAGGGTCTGGACTCCCCCTCCTGCCTGAGATATGGCAGGATCCGCTGGAAATAAACCAGCCTGGGTCATAGTGTCCATGAACCGCATCATACGGCACATGACCTCCTGGAAGCCCGGTGCAGTCATGAAATCTATCGGAGTTGGATCTGCTGGGGGCACCTTACCCCGCTCCTCAGTAACGGGATCCCCTGTCGGATCTACTAGGGGTGCCAATGGAACAACTCTAGGACGCCCTCGTCCCCTACCTCGGGTCGGTGCCCTCCCCCGGTCTCTGCCACGGCCTCAGACAGCGGGGGTAGCGACATCTCCCGGGTCAGGAACGTCAGCTGCACGAGTCCTCACCATCTGTGAGAGAATAGAAGAACGAGATTTAGTAAACCATCGACTACACGATATAATATGAACAAAGAGAGGTTTCCTAACACCCTATAGCCTCCCGAAGATAAATACAGACGTCTCTGAATCGATCCGCAAGACTCTATTAGGTTTTCCTGTGACTTGTGAGACCTACGCGAACCTAGAGCTCCGATACCATGTTGTCACGACCCAAACGTATAACTCAGGTCGTGATGGCGCCCAACACCGGAGTCAGGCAAGCCAACGCCAGTTTACTAACGAGATTACTTTACTTACTTGGATATTTTAGTACTTGTCAAACTTTAAGTTAAGAAATCATTTAATGAAGGCGGTTAAGTGAGGCAACTAAATTCAACGTAACCCAAAAATCGTGTGCCAACCTATACATTGTAGAAAAATATACCAGAAAATCTACTAAACGTGCCAGAACCTAGTGTCACAAATCTACAGGCGACTAGTAGAATATACAAGACTAGACAAAATGAATGTACTACTGTCCGAAGAGAATAGACAGAAATATCCAAAGTAGTGGATAACTCCACAGTGCTGCTGAGGATCGCTAAGAGGAGCAGCTCACCGTGAAGTCAGGTCCAGAATATGCTCTCAAGATCGCGCCCCGGTTTGATAACCAGATGCACCTGCCTCAGAACCTGTACAATTAAGTACAGAAGCGTAGCATGAGTACATATAAACAAATATGTACCCAGTGAGTATTCCGTCTAAACTCGAAGAAGTAGTGACGAGGGGTAGACGTGATACTTACTAGGGTCAATAACAATAATAAGATTTAATTAATTCTAAACATGAATAGTAGCCATGGAAATCACTAAGGCATGAAGTATCAATTATATAAAACTGCAATTTATTAATATGAGTCAAATAACAATTATCACAAAAAATCCCAAGTTTCCCCTTCCACATGAAGCAATTTATTTAATAATAACAAGACTCTCAGTCAAGTACATAGCACATATTATGCCGAAGCGTACGGCCGAAGCGACGCGAAAATTAAATGTGCACTGCCGAGGTTCGAACGGCTCGAACCATAGATGCATCTATTACCCCGCTCGCGACTCGATCATGCGACGTGGTTGACATAATTATAAACCTACCCCGCTCACGAATCATACATGCGACACGGGTGCTCGTATACATACACAAAATTATCGGGAAATTCAGGAATTTATCATGGATTATACTTGAAAACAGAGATTTAAGCATTTAAACTTACACATAACTTCCTAATATCCTCATGTCAATTTCAAAGATAATACGCGACTAGGAACACATGTAAAGATACAGGTAAGGCACATAATGGCATGCTTGTGAATCCTAGATTCTACCCGACATAACATAGTAGTAGCTACGCACGGACTCTCATCACTTTGTGCGTGCGCAGCCCCCTGCAAATAAGGATAATTCAATCATTTACATCTTACCTATGGGGACAATTTCCTCTTACAAGGTTGGAAATGAGACTCACCTCGTGTTGAATCTACTTCTCGGACCAAGAACTCGCCCAAAACTCTGAACTCTACACCCGTGGACTCGAAACTAGCCAAATGTTATACAAATATATCAATGCATGCTCAAAGTATAAAAATTCTCCTACTTATTTAGTAAATTCATCATTCTTGAATAAATCCCAAAATAACCCCCCCACCCCCCCGAGCCCCCATGCTCGGGTTCCGGAAATTTTCGTAGAAATCACTCACCCATAACCTAAGGATCATTAATATATGATTTTAGTATGGTTTCATGGTAGACAAGTGGTGAAATTCTCTAAAATTAATCAACCCTAGGTTTCCCCCTCTAACCCTTGATTTACACTAATTTGGGTGTTATTCTACTTAGCAATTGATGTATTAAACCAACATTGAAGTGAAAATTACTTACCTCTTAGTAGCTAGGTCGAATACCCTCTTGTGAGCTCTCAACATCGCCTATGGTGAAGAAGAAATGGTGAAAAATGGCTAAGTCCCATGTTTAAAAGAGCTCACTGCCTTCAATGATCTCGCACCTGCGGCTTGAGGACCGCACCTGCGAGCCAAGGCTCGCACCTGCGGAAGTGGCCTTGAAGGCCTAGGATCGCACCTGCCTAGGGAGGCCCGCACCTGTGGCTCCGCTCTTGCGGAATCATGTCCGCGCCTGTGATAATGGACCTCCTCACCTGGGGCTGCACCTGCGGGTCCTGGACCGTAGGAGAGGTCTCGTACCTGCGACTGGGCAACCGTACATGCGGTCACACCAGTTTAGGTGCACCAGCAGTTAAGGTTGCTGGTTTTTGGCCTCGTTTGGTGGCCAGGAGGCACCTGGGCCCACCCGAGCCCCCGTCCAAAAATACCAACAAGTCCTAAATCATATTACGGACTCGCTCGAGCCTTCGGAACACCCGAAACAACGCTAAAACTAAAAATCACCCCTCAAAACCCTTAGAATCAACTTAAGAACTTTAAGTTCTTGAATTCAGTTTCAATGCACCGAACCGACCTATACTACTCGGAATGACGCCACATTTTGCAGGCAAGTCGTAAATGACTTAACGGAACTATTCCTGCTCTCGGAATTCCATTCGGACCTTTATAACAGAAAAACACGTTCCAAACCAAATTATGAACTTAAGGAAACTCTATTTTCACTATTTGGCGTCGAAACGCTCCCGGGTCATCCAAAACCCATTCCGTACATATGCACAAGTCCGAAATCATGATACAAAGCTACCGGAACTATCAGAACTCGATTCCGAGGTCGTTTTCTCAAAAGGTTGACCGAAGTCAAACTTGGCAAAAAAGGCCAACCTTAAGAAACTAAGTGTTCCTATACTGCTCTAAACACTTCTGAATCCCGAACCACCCGTCCTCGCAAGTCATAAATCACTATAAGCCGCTACAAGAAATATTATTTAGGGGAATGGGGCTCGAATACGCAAAACGACCGGTCAGGTCGTTATAATCATAATCAAATAAATAATATAAAGCTAATTCTAAATTTATAAATATAAGAAATTAAGAATTTCAATATTTTTTTTACCCCAACTTTTTGAAAAATGCCTCCTTCGGGGAGAAACGCTATTAACATCTCCATATTTTATATCGAAGCGACAACCACATAGTTATTACATCCTTTAGGGAAAGATACATAAGTTGTTATTTCCTTCGGGGAATTAATAGCTAACCATAATATATTGATGTGGTTGCACTAGAAAAAATTCTACAAGAATGCTTTTGCCTTAGAGTGATATTTAATAAAATTATCCAAGATGTTTTACGTACAACAGGTACGTGCGACAATGATCTTTTTTCCACAAAAATAACATTTATATTCTCTGTTATTCTACCTCTTTAGGAGGTGAATTGTGGTATTTATTCATTCACTCCATGGAATGAAAATATGCTTCAAAAAATAACTTTGAATAGCTCGTTATTTTGTTTAAGCACGGAAAGACACACTTCATAATATTTTCCTACTTCAGGAGGAAATTTCAACTGTGTTACTTCTTTAGGAGAAAATTTAAAATACGAAATATTGAGTATATATTCTCTCAATCATATTATCTCTTCTGGATATAAACTGTAATATATTTACATCAAAAGCGCGTTCATACTTACCAGCTTTATTAATATTATCACATTAACTTCAGGGAATTTGTCACGACCCAGAATCCCAATCCGAGTCGTGATGGCGCCCAACGGCGGGGTTAGGCAAGCCAACAATAATTACACCAAGTGATACCTTTCCCATCTAGTTAAACAGTCAAAGATTCCCAATTTATAACGACAAACATGATACTAGCCTTGAGCGGAAGTGAAATCCTAGTAGATACAAGCTGAAATAAAATGCATACATAGATATACATCCCAAAACCCCAAAATATAAATATACACTACGCGTGTGTGCCAGGAACTAGTGTCACGAGTGTCATGGGCAACTACTGAATATACAATGACTACAATATATACAGAGTCTCCGTCTGAATGAAATGAGCGGAGAAATGTAACAAAAGAGCTCCAGGGTGCTGCTAGGAAGTCGCCGAGAAAGCAGCTCACCGAGAAGTATGACCACGGTATCAATATCTAGCGCCGGCCTGATAGTCAGACGTGCCAGCCTCCGGACCTGTACAGTCAAGTACAGAAAAGAAAAGAAAGTGCAACATTAGTACATATTAAATAAATATGTACCCAGTGAGTATCCCGCCTAAACTCGAAGAAGTAGTGACGAGAGGTTGACTCGATACTCACTAGGGTCCAACAGTAGTAACATGTGATAAAATATGATGAAATACAGTAGGCTATGTCAGGGAAATAAGAAACAAGTACATATACTAACAACAGAGAAAATCCAAACAGCTACTAAACTTAAACAATAAAGTACTTTCAAGAGTAAGACCACCGAATGAAACAAAAATCACAAATTATTGAATCCACCGTGGCGTACGGCCCGCTCCCTTATATTTCACAATTACATTTTGAATCCGCCGTGGCGTACGACCCGCTCCCTTATATTTCACAATTTCATTTCAAATCCGCCGTGGCGTACGACCCGCTCCCTTATATTTCACAATTCCATTTAAAATCCGTCGTGGCGTACGGCCCGCTCCTTATATTTCACAATTTCATTTCGAATCCGCCGCGGCGTACGACCCGCTCCCTTATATTTCATAATTTTATTTCAAATTCGCCGTGGCGTACGGCCTGCTCCCTTATATTTCACAATTTCATTTCAATGGACCTCAGAAAAA
>ML243000.1:0-13498 GCA_005239495.1 Nicotiana undulata
CAACATTATAAGGAACACACCTACGTAGATTATTCCGCATGAGATAACCCACATGGTTAACCTGATATTGGCATCTTGTTATACCCTTTCGCAACCACATAAATGATCTGTTTATTAGAACTCTTAGTCTCAAGGTCCATGAAGCGCACAATTTACCATATCTGGTCCCAATTCCACCACTTAATATATAACACACCCCTAATACTTTATCATCCCACGAGGGATACCCCCATAATTCCTACGTGCCACCAAAAAAACTTGAATATCAACAGTTGGTCCAATAAAAGAGCGTCGTAACACCAATGAAGCACCCTCATTCACCCACATTGCCCTAAACACATTGTCCTTTATGAATGTATACTCTCATCCAGCCACCCAATAGTGGTATCCTTTACTTAATCATCTGAAACTGCCAGTTCTGACCTTCCTTCCAGAACTGAACCGTGACCTCACATATGCCACTCTCCACTCTACACAAAATACCGCATACGCCATGCAATACTATGATAAATATGGGAACTTCATTCTCCCTTCCTAGCCACAAACAACTACGTACCCAACTAGTCCATAACTTTCCATTGATCCCATTTAGAAGCAAAATCACTATTCAATACATGGCCCTCACGCCATTAGAAATATACATCTCCAACCGTGGTAGAAATCATTGAGAACTCCCGAATCACATTTGTACAACACCAAACCGCCAGGAATGAATCCTTCTAACTCAACCAAGCTACGCATGCCAAAAATAATTCTAACAGAATTGCTAAGAGACACCTGTAACGACTCATTACCTTATAAACACCCAAAGAACTAACCATATCCCTTATCATGCCGATCCGACCTACTACTAAGCTGTCCTATTTATCCAAGTTCCTTCTGACTTACCTTCGAATTGATACTTCTTCTTGCCATAATACCACAATTCTTAATCCCGAATCACCGCACGAAACCCGAGCATAAAAATATACCGTTTAAGCTCATAAGCCGCTGAATACTCCCTCAATTATCCCCAAATGCACCACAGGAAAAATACATACCCTAAAGAGACTTCCTGAGAATTTAAATTCATTATCTTCACCTTCTTGATACTGATGGATAGAATCCATGATAATGCAAATACACCACAAGCCTTGACCCATTCCCCGTAAATCTCAGTTCTAGCCCTTCTCACACCTTGAAGATCCTCGATCGCTCATATAACCTTGAATCCGTCTGCACCATTCTCGAACGTCATTCACTCTACGCAATTTCAATTACACTAACCAAGTAAACAGAACGACCTGACCCCGCTTGCAATCCATATACTAGGAAAGTAGTCCACACCCTTGAAGCAACAATCACACTCATACATTGCACACCCTACACTTACTAGTATAACTCCATCATTCAATGAATTCCACTATCCGTAGAGTGCACTACAACCTGTATCGAAGAATTTCCATCACTCGAGTCATTCCCAGACTCCGCCTCTGTGGGTCATAACTGATTCACCAACATACCTCGAACCGAAATCAAAACAACACATAATCGTGTAATCGACTTATCATTAGTGGACTCCCCCACTTGGCTCAAAGCCAAAGATCAAGACAAATAATAACTCACGACGCCCACACATTATCACTGCCACCATACTGTGGTGGGATTCAACTAAATCCTTCATACGCTCATATGACCCAGACCATCTAACCCTCAACTCGTATGCAAATCTCGCATTCACCATTGTAATGATCATGCCAACTCCCACAAGCGAGCTAAACTAAAATTACATCATACATCGTCTACTGGTAGAAAAGAACTTGCTACAGATTAACATAAGGGTCACATACCTCAAGACAACCCGCAGGAGATACCCCTACCTGCTTAATCTCAAAAGGTTATCTCCCTATACACTTCCAAAAATCATAGCCATCACGCAATTACTATACCTTCCTACATTAGAACACAACCACTGCCTGCCCCCAAGACATCCCATTTAGTGGTATAAAAACCTGAAGCTGATGGCAATACTAACACAGGGGTTGTGGTCAAGGAATCTTAAGTTTCTGGAAGCTCTACTCACACTCGTCTGACCACATGGGTACCTTCACTGGACACCATGTGTCCCAAGAATGCTATTGAACTGAGCCAAAAATTGACCCTTGGAGGACTTCGCACAAAGCTTCTCCTCCTTGTATCCTTGTAATACCATCATCAAATGCCGAGTAAGCTATCCCTGGCTACGAGAGTACGACAGGATGCCGTCAATGGACACAATAATAAAGGAGTTATAACACGGCTGAATACACTAACTGAATACATGAACTCTGCTGGGAGTTGGTCAGCTCAAAAGACATCACAGGAACTCAGAACATAACAGGAAAACTCACTTCACTCCACAACTCAGCTACACGAGAGGTCCTTCAATACACTCACAACTCGAGGTCGTATTCTAACTCAAGATAGAAGTCAGATACTCAATAGTTCTTGCTACATTTCCCGCCAATTCATTTTGGTAACAATCAAACAACCTGAATACATCTGCTATCCGATCACACTCACCATACAGTCATCTAGTCACGAAGTTCCATCAATAAGGACACAAACGGACATATAAGTCCCCCAACACATGCACTCACCCAATTTAAATCTCAACACTCAAGCCACAGACAAAATCCAGCCTCAAGTCCTTCCGAATGGCCCATTATTAACATGTTACAAATCACATCTCACCCACGAAAGTCACAAGCCGACGATGGACAACTGATACCAAGCGCTCACTTGCGCATTCGAATACATGAAGGGAATTCAAAGAGTTACGCTTTGGATGAACAAAATGGATTCGCACGATAAGAATTCAAGAATGTGGAATGTTTCCTAAGAGTTCTGCAGCCTCTCGAAGATAAGTATAGACCTCTCTGTACCGATCCGCAAGACTCTACTAAACCTGCTCATGACCGTTGAGTCCTATGTTACCTAGTGCTCTGATACCAACTGTTCACGACCCCAAATCCTAACAGGCCGTGATGGCGCCTATCGTGGAACTAGGCTAGCCAACCATCACTTTACTACGCATTTATTCAATTATAGCAGTTCACAATATAACAATAAGAATGCAACCATAGCACAAATAATATAATTAAGTCTTAACGTCCCCATAATATTCTAAACAACCTCCCAAGAACTGGAGTCAATAGTCATAAGCATCTAAGAATAAATAAATCTAACTCTGCTAAAACTATAATATATTTCTCTGAATCAAATGCTAAGACGAAATAAGGAAGGGAAGTGGAGAAGCTGTGGACGCTGGACAGCTACCTCGAAATCCCGTGAATGCTGCTATCGAACCTGCGTCAGCTACTGCTGCGAGCTAGTACCTGGATCTATGCACGGAGGCACAGGGAGTCTTTATGAGTACACCAACTCAGTAGTAATGAAAATAAATCACATTTTGAGTAATATAAACACACAGTACAGATACACAATTCTACAAAACCATTAAAACACCAAGTCACCGAGTAGTATTTATCAAATAATAAATTCAAAATCAATTTTGAGAAATTCCTTGAAAACATGTGAAATACCAGTATATCTCAGTAAAATTCTCAGTAAAAAAAATCAGTTTGAAAATGAAGTAAATTGTAGTTCGAAGACTAAGAAAAATCATAATAAATCTGCCCCTCGGGCCAAAGACATTTATCGTAACCATTGCCCTCAGGCACCTTCTCAATCACTCAATATCAATCACCACTCAGTATCATCATCACTCAGTGTCAGCCCAGCGGGCAATCATCACTCAGTATCGGTACCGGTGCTCACTGGGGGTGTGTACAGACTCCGGAGGGGCTCCTACAGCCCAAGCGCAATAATAACATAAGGCCTGAAAGCCTCCTCACCACTCTCCTGAGGCCTGAAAGCCTCCTCACCACACTCCTGAGGCCTGAAAGCCTCCTCACCACACTCCTGAGGCCTGAAAGCCTCCTCACCACTCTCCTAAGGCCTGAAAGCCTCCTCACCACTCAGTCAGACACTCTCAATTTGCCCTTAGGCCATAAACATACCGGGTTCTCGACCCAAAGCAGCATTTCATTTTTCAATAAATAGTATCAAAATACTCTGAGTGTCAAAACAATTTATTAGGAAAAGACTTAGTGCAAAATCATAGAATACAATGAGGAAAATATAGTAACACAACCCTCAAAGGGAAAACAGATCGACACTAGGCCCCAAACACGGCTTACAACCCAAATCAAATCATAATAAAATAATACTAATTAAGAATAAGCTTAAAAATCGGTTTCGCAACTCAATAGTCGCCTAAATATGGAAGATATTTCCAAAGTTTCAACCTTTTTATTTCAAAACCCGTGAAAGGGTGCATAGTCCGGGGTTTCATACCCTCAGGACAGGATTTAAAGACATTACTTACCTCAAAACTAGCCCCGACCGATTCCGCGATACACTTGCCTCTCGAATCAACTTCCGAAGGCTCCAAATCTATCAAGTTCAAATTTCTTATCATCAAATTATGCTTAAGGAACGAATTCCAATCGAAAGATATCAAATTTAGCTCAAAAATCCGAAATTGGCTAAAACTCGGGATCCCGGGCTCGAAATCTGACGAAAATTACAAAACTAAAATCCTTACTCACTCACGAGTTTATACATACCAAATTTATCAAAATTCGATCACATATGACCCCTCAAATCATCAATTAAGGACTTTGAAGATTTTTACCATTTTCAACCCAATCTTTACCCATTTGAACTCAACAATCTTCCCACAAACCTTGTTTGTACTTACATGTATTTATAATACTCTTACACCCAAGAATCATACTCTTAATCACCCATGTTTACCCACCCAAACTCGAAATTAAAGACTAGGGTAGAAATCCTTACCTCTTAGATGAAGATCTTGTGATTGGGTTTCTTGATTCTTGAAGATTGACGCAAGATTAGATGATTTGAATGTTTGGTTTCCTCCTTCTCTCTCAAAAAGGATCTCACCTCTCTCTAGAATGCTCAGAAAATCACCCCAAATCCTATTTATCAAAACAGGGCCGGGTTATGAAAATAGGAAGATTAAGCCCCCGAAACATGGTCTGCGATCGCATAATGCGTCGCAGAATGGGTCTGCGGATCTCATACACGTTGCATAACTCAGTGGCCAAAACTGGGCAGTTCTAGAGCACTCTGCGACCTGTTTTGCGGTCGCATATCAAGTATGCGGACCGCATAATTGATAAGCGATCGCATAATCACTTTCACATGATCGTATTTTTCCTGCTTTTGGTAATTTGATCATAACTTTGTGTAGGAATGTGCAAATGACGAACGGTTTGAAGAGTTGGAAACTAGACTCAAAGAGCTTTCATGGAATAGGCTATACACCATATAACACTTTATATATTGAGAGGTAAGCTCGTTTGAAGTTAGATCGTGTGCAAACTCACTTGAAACTTTATCCCATCATAAAATTTTCAACTTGACTTAGCCTTAGGGCTCTTCTTAGACCCTAAACCATTTTTAATGCACCTCCAACATATATTGTCATGATAAATTGATATCATTCAAATTACCAGTCTTGTTCATACCCGAATTGATATCATTAGCATCCGCCAATCTTCTTAATGGTCTTAAAATACTTAGAAATGTTTCCGGGGTGTTACATTGCGTTATCAGAGATAGGGTAAGGGCTTGAAATTACCTTGAGGGGAAGGTGTTAGGCACCCCTCTAGGTCTACAACGGTGGGTCCTGGCCAAACTTATTTTGTGAATTAGTCATTAAGCAAATAAAGTAGTCTAAGCACACATATGTATTAAAAGAATAAGGGAAGTTCTAGGTTTATTAGCCTATATGATTACATCTATGCAATACCAGGTAAACCTTACTCAACTAGAGGGGTTACACGTGGTATTAGCGCACAAATCATTATATCCTTTACTACCCAATCACTCTCCCCTTAGTGTTTATTAAGCGGTTATTGATTAAACGAACTCTATGCGTGCATTACCCGTCCCTTCCTTATTGCCCTGTAGGTGTTTAGGACCTCTAATTTAGGCAGTTCTAGACTCTCCTAAGATATTTAAAGAAAATATCTAAGCGACAATAAAGAACATGTAGGACTGTCAAGTAAAAGAACAACTAAGGGCTCATCTTTACCTCCACAAATAAACAAACAATCAGCACATCTCAAACAACAAGATTTCAGATGTTTCAGAAAGGTCCTAGAGCAGGATATCTAGATGGGCATGACAAGAAGAATATATGCATTATGATAAGGTGAGGCAATAGAGACCTAATCAGTTTACCTACTTATTTTAAGACTTGTTGAATATGGGAAGTTCACGAATAACAGAGCACGACTGTACAAGTTTTACAGGATTTTAATTACCTACAGGCTTGCATAGGTGTGGATCTGAGATACCCTATAAACATGTTGTCTAACTATAATCTGAATTCTAACAATCGATTTAGAATGAATAGTTTTAATTCATTATGTCCTATAAACATGCTTGTCTAGATGCTGAAAATGACGAAAATGGTTTTATACATTTTTTCTTATAACATGATATCTAGGTGTTGGGATTGTTTTTAAACTTACTCTTACGGACAGAATAATTATTGATTTATGCGATGTAAGTGTGGTTTTAAAGCAAATGCAATAACAATCCTAAATCATGGTTTCTAATCTGCATTATATTAAAAGTACGAAGGCCTTAACGAAATGTTTTTCGTCTTTTTACCCTTCAAAAATAGAGTTCACACAAAACAAAATAGTCTTTTGATTTTTAATGTTTAACCTAATATTTAGGATATTAATTAAATTATTTCTCTAATATCTAGGAATAGTTATAATTATTTTTCTTATATTTTGGTATTACAAAATGTATTAAAACTTATTGATTAAAGTTTTTCATATTTGAACTATCTACTAACTTATATAATCAAGAATTTGAAATCGAGTAGGTTTTAGCTATATAAGTTCTTTCCTTTTAGAATTTATTACTTCTAACACCAAATATTTAACCAATAATTGTAATTCAAATACTAAAACATGCTTTTGACTTAAATATTCTCTTACCAAATAGGAGTAGTAGAACTTTTTGATATTCTTCTTCAGTGTCGTATCGATTTGAAACTGAAAGACGAAAATAAATTTAAAATAAATTTCATTTAAAGAGTTTATTTGATAAAAATTAAAAGAAAGATTGAACATTACTTTAAAACGGAAAGAAATACGATTTTCTTCAAAATAACATGAAGATTCATGTTTATTTTTCTTAGTATTGTATATTTTTCTCTTATATTTTGATTAAATTAAGGAACATCATATATTATTTATTAAATGGAGATATGTTATTCTCAATTTCCTAATAGTTTTACAAAGAAACTATTATTTAATATCATTCATCCACCAAATTCATTTCTTAGTGAAGTTCTAAAATTACAATTTCAAACCTAAAATTATAAATCTCTTAAATTTTATATGTGAATATTGAAACTAGGAAGGAAGAATGATAATTTTTGAATTTGGAGTGATGAAATTATAAAACTAATATAAGTTTATAATTGAATATATTAATAGATGATTGAATAATTTTATGTGGCAGTTTTTTTCTTTTATTGAGTCTGGTACACATGATCAACATTTATTATTTTTAGAAACATATATTTTTATTTTATAAATCAAATATAACATATTAATATAATACTTCTATAATATTTAAATATTTTTTTTTCATTGAAATATTGACGCGCAACGCGCGTATCATAAGCCTAGTGCACATAAGAGAATGAACATGTTTATTAGGCAGAATTATAGTAATAGCTTAGTGACAGAATCTTAAGTGGACATGATTATGCAGGAGTTTGGGAAAATAGAATTTTTTTTAGAACATAAGGCGGCTATAACATGTTTTCTAGCATGCCAAACAATCCTAAAATCACGGTCTCTAATGCAAGCAGATAATTCTAAGAACATGATCTCTAATGCAAACAAATAGTCATAATAAACTTAAGGGCGTGATTTCTACCCAGTTTCCCTACAAAAATTATATAAGAACCCCTCCCTTTTTACTAATTCCCCAATATTTGTTTACAAGAATGATTATTACAGACCATAAACAAATGAATTACAAAATAAATAAAAGTTATGCTATAGGGAGCCTGAATAGGCCCAACATAAATTAGGAAACACCAGTCCAAGATGCCAAAGTCTCATAGTGTCCAATAGGGGTATCCTAGTGCGTCAAAGTTCCCCAAAGGTCTCAGGGACCCCGGAAAATGCTCACACCAAGATCCTTTCAAATAGAGAAGTGGTTATGTGCAGTGTGGAAGGGCTAGCCCCAGTGTTCCATATTTAGGAGGAATTTCATATATTCCTAGGCAGTACACACACTGGAGGGGCATAATCTTAAGTAATCTAAGAGTAGGAGTGAGAGAGCTTGACTTAGTTGAAATAACTTTTGAAAAAAACAGTTTAGGAGTAAAACACTTAGGAGTGAAAAAGTATCTCATGAATGGACACATTTTTGGAAAAACATATTAAGAGTGAAAACCTTTTGAAAACATTCTGAGAAAAAGAGGTTTAATAAACATCAACACAATCACAAAGCTCGGTATTGCCCAGATTCAACTTGGTTTATTAATAATTCTAGGTGAGGACAAGCAATTGTACAGATAGGGATCAGGGTTGGGAACAGAGGAACCAGAAACATAAGACAGGATACATTGAGCACAAGGACATGGAACAGACAAAGGTTGAGTGACACTCAACAAATTCATAACATTCATTGATCTAGAATCTTTGACAGAAATACATAAGTCTACAAGTCACACTTAGTGCTAAGTAATTGTGTTAACTAGCAGCAACAAACTGTACAACATAGAGATTAAGTGTAGAGATGATCATGCTAAGGGAAGGGGTTTTAACCACACATTATTGGTCCTACCAGTTGAAGTTAGTGGACAGAAGAGATAAGGGTACTAAACATAAAAGTAGACATATTGATTTAAAGCAATAAACAGACTGGAAACTTAAGCAGGAATGGCATGCTGATTAAAGAAATAGACATGGAAGAGTGAAATTAAACATGCTAATCAAGAAGTAAACAGGAAAAAATTAAGTACATAAGTAATTAAACTAGTGCAGAAGAGACATGAGTTTAACAGACATAGAGCAACAAATAATCATATAGGTTTGAAACTTCATAATTACATTAGAGACAGAACATACCAGTTAAGAAAGCAAAAGTAGAAAGTAAAGTAGGTAGGATTCCACATTTTAGCCTTGGCTTTCAGCCGGCTAGACAACCGATGAGCACAAGTAGCAGAAAGAGAGATGAGAGAAAGTTTGTGTGTGTGTGTGTTTGAACTATTGTTCGTGTATGAGAGGCAGAATAAGAGTGTATATATAGCACTTAGGGAGTAGAAAAAGTAAGGTAAAGAGAATCAGAGTTCAATTAATTAAGGATCAATCAACCAAATCACAGAATCAATTCATAGAGGGAGTCCGGAAAAGACCCATATAATTGGGGATAATGAATTAACGGTCACAACAGGGATTCAATTAAGGCAAATAATCCAAATCATACCATATAGGAAGTCGGTAAATGTCACGATCCGAAATCCCACCCTTCAGGTCGTGACTCCGTTTAACGTTGAACCCGCTAGACAAGCGAACGTGCACAAGTAATCTAACTTTTGCAACCCAATTCGACATTAGTAAAGGAAATACCTTTAAAAATATTAACAGAAATAATAAAACACTTTAGAATTTTTAACATCGGAAATGTAATAGAAATTGGAAAATGTAAAGCAAAATAGTAAAATATAACGTCGCATAAGCCCCAAATCGGGATGTCACAACTCACGAACTGTCTAAACAGAGTGCTAAATACTGAGTCTGAAAAGAAGTACATCATTGTCTTGAAACTAGGGGAAAATATGAGACAATAAGGAATCCAAAGGTAGGAGAGACACCAAGGCCCACGAACGCCAGCGGGTATACCTTGAAGCTCTGGGCGGACTGAAGGTGACTCCCTCAATGCGGTCCACTGGGTCTGGATGTGGGGTCTGCACAACATTAAGAAGTGCAATATAGTATCAGTACAACCGATCCCATGTACTAAGTAAGTGTCGAGCCTAACCTCGACCGAAGTAGTGACGAGGCTAGACTTAGCAACAACATTAACCTGTCCTATTCTACAACTAAAAGCATGGAAAAACAAGGCAAAAGATAGGCAGACAAGTATGGGATACGGGAGCAGTAAAGGGGGAACAAGTGAAATGAAGCAGTTAAATTGACATATAGGAGTAAAAAAGGAAGGCGATTTAACACAATAGCTAACGAAACAAGTATAAGTACCAGAAATGTAAATAATGGCACGGCATCACCCTTCGTGCTTTTACTGTCTTTCTCACAAGGCGATGTATAATGTGAAATAGTATAAATCATGGCACGACATCACCCTTCGTGCTTTTACTCTCTTCCTCACAATGCAATGTACAATGTAAGGCAATATAAATCATGGCACGACATTAACCTTCGTGCTTATAATCAATGTAAATCATGGCACGACATTAACCTTCGTGCTTATAATCAATGTAAATCATGGCACGACATTAACCTTCGTGCTTATAATCAATGTAAATCATGGCACGACATTAACCTTCATGATTATAATCAATGTAAATCATGGCACGACATCACCCTTCGTGCTTTACACTCTTCCTCACCATGCAATGTATGGTGTGATCAATGTATATCATGGCACGACATCACCCTTCGTGCTTTACACTCTTCCTCACCATGCAATGTAAGGTGTGATCAATGTATATCATGGCACGACATCACCCTTCGTGCTTTANATACAACATAGTGGAAATATGTTTCACACACAATGCATAGGTACTCGTCACCTTACCTATGCATTGAACATGATAAACACTTAGCACATAGCATACAATACCTATTCCCTCACCAAAGTTAGGCAAGACACTTACCTCGGGTCCAAAATATAGCAATCAACCCTCTAACACCGCCTTTCCTTTTGAATTCAACTCCGGAACAACAATATCTAGACATGATTAACTAAAGTATGTCAATAATGACTCAATAACACGATCCCATAGCCTAAATACACAATTCCTAGCATTTTTCCAATAATTCCAAAATTCGACCCCGGGCCCGCTTTGTCGAAACACGAGGCTCGGACCAAAACCCGATCACCCATACCCCCATGAGTTCAAATATATAATTTGTTTTGAATTCCGACCCCAAATTGGGGTTGAAGTACCCAAAATTTCCAAAAACCTAACTCTACCCAAAACCCCTATTTTCTACTTTGATTTTTGGATTTTAGGTCTAGATTCTAGTGATTATGGAAGAAAAGTGGAAGAAATTAATGTTAGAATCACTTACCCAAATCGTTATGGAGGAACTAGCTTAGGAATCGCCTATGGGGTCTTGGAGAAGAAGAAGTTGGTGAAATATGAAAAATCCCGTGTAAGTATTCTGTTTTTGAGCAATGAAATAATTGGGCGAAAATTGTTCTCTGTGATCGCAGAAGAAGGGATGTGATCGCAGAGCTATAATATTTCCTACTATGAGACCGCAGAAGGCAAGATGCAATCGCAGAAGAGCCAGTCCACAGACCTCTGCGTTCGCAGAGGGAGAGGTGCGACAACAGAGAGATACTACCCAGCCCCCACCTGACTCCACTGACACACTATGCGATCGCGGAGGACGAGATGCGATCGCATAGTGCAACCCAGCTACCCCTTCCTCTAAGCCTATGCGATCGCGAAGAAATGGCTGCGATCGCAGTGAAGGAAACTCCAGACACCAGAAACTGAGATAAAACACTAGATGTTTGACTCATTTACACCCTGTTAGCTACCCGAAACTCACCCGAGCCCTCGGGGCTCAAAACCAAAAACACACACGACTCCCAAATTATCCTACGGACTTATTCAAGCATTTAAATAATCGAAACATCATAAAATCAATGAATTAAACCCCTAAACTCATGGAATTTTCTTAAAACTTCACAAAGCTTAATTATTCCAATTTTGATATGAAACACGTCATTTCAAGTCCGTTTTACACGAAATTTCATAGATAAGTCACATAACATATATTAAACCTGTTCCGGGCTCCGGAACCATAATACGCGCCCGGTAACACGGTTTTTACATCAAAGTTCATTTTAAAAAACCTTTATTATTTTCAGAAAACAATTTTCTTTAAAAATTCATTTCTCAGGCTTGGGACATCGGAATTCGATTCCAGGCATACGCCCAAGTCTCATATTTTTCTACGGACCCTCGGGGACTGTCAAATCACGGGTCCGGGTCCGTTTACCAAAAATGTTGACCAAAGTCAACTTTATTCATTTACTTGTTACAAAAATTCCATTTTCATCCAATTTTCACATAGAAGCTTCCCGGCTACCCGCCCGGGCTGCGCACGCATATCTAGATATGATTAACGGAGGCTTTCGGAGCCTCAGAACACAGATTTAACTAGATTTACTTAGGATGACCTTTTGGGTCATCACAATCTCCACCTCTAAAACAAACGTTCGTCCTCGAACGGACATAGAAAAGTACCTGAGTCTGAGAAAAGATGGGGATAACGACTCCTCATATCGGGCTCGGGCTCCCAAGTAGCTGCCTCGGCAGGCTGACATCTCCACTGAACACGAACCGAAGGGTAACTCTTCGATATCAACTGACGAACCTGCCTAGCTAATATGGCTACCGGCTCTTCCTCATAAGTCAAATCCTTGTCTAAATGGACACCACTGAAGTCAAGAACATGAGAAGGATCTGCAATGTACCTACGGAGCATAGATACGTGAAACACTGGATGCACGACTGATAAATGCGGTGGCAAGGCAAGTCTGTTGGCCACCTCTCCTACCTTGTCCAAAATCTCAAATGGACCAATATACCTAGGGCTCAACTTGCCCTTCTTTCCGAATCTCATCACGCCCTTCATAGGCGACACTCGAAGGAACACCTGGTCTCCTACCATGAAAGCCAAATCTCGAACTCTACGATCTGCATAACTCTTTTGCCTGGACTGAGCTGTACGAAGCCTATCCTGAATAATCTTCACCTTATCCAAGGCATCCTGGACTAACTCAGAACCCAATAACCCAGCCTCTCCGGGCTCAAACCATCTGACTGGAGACCGACATCGCCTCATACGGAGCCATCTGAATGCTCGACTGGTAACTGTTGTTGTAGGAAAACTCTGCTAAAGGAAAGAACTGATCCCATGAACCACCAAAATCAATAACACATGCTCGCAATATATCCTCCAAAATCTGAATAGTTTGTCCGTCTATCTGAGGATGAAATACTGTGCTCAACTCGATCTGTGTGCCCAACTCTCGCTGAAATACTCTCTAGAAATGGGAGATGAACTGAGTACCTCGGTCTGATATAATAGATAAGGGCACGCCATGCAATCTGACAATCTCTCTCATGTAGATCTTTGCCAAC
>ML243001.1:0-16227 GCA_005239495.1 Nicotiana undulata
TGGGCCTTGGTGTCTCTCCTGCTTTTGGATTCCTCATTGTCTTACCTTCTCTCCTAGTTTCAATACAATTGTATATTTCTTTTCAGACTTTGTATTTGGTACTCTGTTAGATAGTTCGTGAGGTTGTGACACCCTGGTTTTGGGATTTTACGATCTTATGCCCTTTTTACATTTTCATTATGCGTTTTTGAAATATTATTACTTTTCTGCCGTGAGAACTTTTGAAGTGATTCGTGATGTTCATCAAAGATTTGAAAGTTGATGGTGTGTTTTCGGTAAGGATTGAGCGTTAACGAATTTGAGTTATTTCAGCGAATGGTTGAAGGTTAATAGCTTTATATACTGTTACGTTGTGTTATCATGGTAATGATGTTGTGTACGTTGGCTTGTCTAGCAGGTTCAACGTTAGACGCAGTCACGGCCTGAAAGGTGGGATTTCGGATCGTGACAATGCACCACCAAAATTATCTGTTAAACATGATCCCTTCCCCGTTTACAATTTAATTGATTCATGGCTTAAATTGTTATGCTCAATGATGTTTATATGACTACTTGGCTTTGTTATTTTGGTTGTTAAGTCTTGTTTTAATTATTTTGGAAAGTATTGGTTGTTCCCTTGGGTTCCTTGTGGTACATAAAGGTTGAGCGGTTTGACATTGTTTTACGAGATACATATATATTTTCCTGTTGGTTCCATTTTGAGATAATATTGAGGAAGTTTATGAGAAATGTGGTTTACTGTTTATAATTGTTGATACAAAAGCATTGTGAAATGCTTGGCCTGAATTGTGTAAGTTTTCATAAATAAACTGATATGATATGTCTGGTGGGAGCGGGTTGCACGTCGCAACAAGAAGTGTTAAGGGTGGACAGGTGGGATCGGGTTGCACGCCGCAACAGGAGTAATAAAGGTGATATATATATATAGGGAGGATAAATAAGGGTGGACAGGTGGGAGCGGGTTGCACGCCGCAACAAGGAGCAATAAGGGAGGACACTTATATTTTACTGATATTCAAAAAATAAAGATTTGAAAACTTATTGTTTTACTTTAATATTTTTCATATTTTGCACTACGTTTATTTTAAAGTCCAAGTTTGGAAAATTGGAAACTTACGTGAGAATTGGTTATAGCTGAGACATGAAAAAGGGTGGCTGAGTTATTTTAATTGTTGCTACAGTTATTGTTTGTTTATTTTAGAATTTCGTTCTTGATTTATTTTATATTGTTCACATGTTATATTGTTAATGCCCCGCCGTAGCCTCGTCATTATTTTTTCGAGGTTAGGCTAGGCACTTACTCAGTACATGGGGTCGGTTGTACTGATACTACACTCTGCACTATTTTGTACCGATCCAGGTACCGGCCAGCGTTAGGAGATTTTAGTAGCCCACATTCATCGATCGGAGACACGAGGTAGATTTTCCGGCATCCACAGATTCCTGGAGTCTTCTCTTAGTTCTTTAGATACTGTGTTTATTATATTCGAAATAGTTGTATTATTTCCTTCAGCCCATTATTTGTAGTTGTCACGACCCAAACTGGAGGATCATGACTAGCACCCGGGCCATATTTGCTGAGCACCAACGTACATTTTATCTAGTCTTCTTTATTATCTTTAAGGGATAACGAGATCAATAAAATGGTTGATATGGATCATGAACATAAATCACATGGGATGACTAGATTGCTAAAATACTACATAAAAGGTACGAGCTACAACGCTGTCATGAAAGACTATACAACAAAAATTAGCCAACAAGGAACACCAAACTATACATGAGTCGACACCTGTCTATGAGCCTCTAAAGAAGCATAAGTAATGCAACATAGCCGGAACAGGGCCCCGACATATCCATAACATCTATAACAAAATGCATACCAAGACCACGACAATTCCGGAGAAGGGATCTCGCCTATAACCGCTTAACAGGAAAGCCTACTGTGGTGGGGGAGTTGCGTCTACCTGTCTATCAGGACCTGCAGCATGATATGCGGCGTCCACAAATAAAAAGGATGTCAGTATGAATAAAGTACTGAGTATGTAAGGCAGGAAAGCATAAATAAGAACAGTAATGTAAAGAGAGATGTAGGAGATACAACCTGTAGCATCTGAGTGCTTCTAAGAGACAGTAACATGAAATGCATGATACATATATACACATAATTTTTTTAAAACATCCGCCTCTGTGGGCATCATCATCATCATAGAACATTCGCCTCTGTGGGCATCATCATCATCATATCATACCCGGCCTCAAAGAGGACTCGGTAAACCCAACTGATCAGTGTTTCACAATAGGTGTCATACCCAACCGACTATAGCGCGGCTCGGTAGAGTAAAATAGATACATATATATAATGCATGCAGGACTCATTGGAATCATGTTTTGAACATTTCGGAGTGACGTAAGGTCGATATTCTTCGTACACATCATTAGGGATAACTCTTCATTGAGAATCTTATAATCAGGAAGTACCAACAACATTGATAACATAAGAATAAGAGAAGCAACCTCAACATCAATTGTTCCATAAGAAGGGAAACAATGTAAGTACTGCTAGCTTCTAAGAGTAGAGTATCTTTGGAAGCTCGTTCATTGCATTACGTACAATCGGAGTCGTGCAAAAGAAGGAAAGGGATAGCCTCACATACCTTCTATATACTTCCCCAACCTCAAGCTACGCAAATTTCACAACTCCTAAATCTACAATAAGAGAAATGACACTATCGTTATCGTTTAAGCGTCATAACTATTATGTATCGACCACAACCAATTTTACGATGAAACCGAAAGAACCTACGCTATATTTATGACTTCACAAAAGTCAAAACAATCACCAAACAGCCCAAACAACATCAATAATAATCATATTGAGCCTCTTAAAATAGTCCACACACAACCTAATCACTTTATACATAAGATGACCACCGTAGTCGTGTCAAACGACCCAGAAATGTTACAACAAACGACCAGCTCACAACCCTATATCTATATGGTGTTTATCCACACCCTTCCTCCTCCAAAACTCCACAAAACAGTAGTAAAATACGCAGCCCAACAACAATACAAGACAGTCCGCTACAAGTCAAATAACTCGAACTCACGGATTCCGATCACCGTCCCGTGAGTTCTAACTATTAGAAAACATATTTATCAACCTTACTTGATATTTAAGCACTTAAATACATATATTAAACGTTTCTTAACTATGAAGTAACTTCCAAAACTCTAACTACAAAGAAAAAGGAGAGGCGGTATAATGACACTTACGTCGTAGGGATCGTTTTGATGTTATTGCTTCTCGATTTCATGTCCGGGATGATATTCTTCTTTGAAACCCTATAAGATAGCTTGAGGTTATATTTAAGGGTGTTATATGGTCGTTTTATGCTGAATAATGAGGAGAAATCCGACCTAAGGTTTATATATATCAAGTTTGGAAAAGTCAAAGAGGTGCTAGCTTGGCACCCTAGGATTGGTCCATATTCCGACGCTTATATCTTTTTATCCCGATGTCGTATGAATGAACGGTTAAGAGAGTTGAAAACTATATTCCAAGACCTGAAATTTGGTATATAATATGTCACAATAAGACCTCATATAACACATGAAATATATTGCTCAAAACTCTCTAGTGATCCACCTACTTGTCACTTATGATGTCTGCGCAGTCTCGCGAAACTGCAAATATCTCTCTACTCATACGTTGTATAGATGAAAAGTTTAATGAATTTGAAACTAGACTCATAGATATTAAATTTGGTTGGTCGATCATCCAATAAATCTAAGTATATTGGGAGAAAATCTCAGTTATATTTGACCTAATTTTCAGCACATTATGAGTGTAACTTGTGAAGACCTTTGCCGACTTTTGTTCCACAACTTGCTTGACTTCAAAATGTAGAACAAAACTATCATACGATAAACATTAACTCATATCATAACCTCATTATCATGTAATGAACCATAGTCTCACCCTAAAGTACATGTTATTACATTCCAAACTCGTCGACTTTCGACGAAATTTAGTTTCTTCAATTGGTTTAGCTTCTAAGCTTTCCAATCCTCTTGATACTCGTTATTAATGATCTTAAATACTTGTAACCTCCAATGTAACATGATTAACTTAATTTATATTCCATCAAATATAATCTTATTTCTGAGTTTACATCAATTGACTTACAATGCACTCTCACGTACGAAAATATGGGGTGTAACGGTAGTATTCTTAGTAGTTCGTGAATTGTGACACCAGACCCTGGGGTAGTCTTAGAGTTATATATATTTAGTTTGTGGCTAGGTTATTTATTGGTTTATTATTTTATTCATGAGGTTATTCGTTGGAATTTATTAGACTTAGTTTATTTTAAATTGTATTTTTGTGTCCAAGTAAATAATCAAAGAAAAATAGCTAATCAAATTCTAACACTGGCTTGCCTAGAAAGTGTGGTGTTAGGCGCCATCACGATCCCTAAGGTTGTGAATTTGGGTCGTGACAGTTGTTGATCTCTATGTTGTACATTCTCCTTTATGAAGCACCAAATAATTTACCTTTGAATAAACAAAGTTATTTTCTGTCACCTTTAATTACTTAAGAGTTTGATAATTTTCTATTAGAGGTAAGAGTTAATGTGCCTTAAGAGAAACGACTGATGATTGGACATTAAAATATTTACTTCACTGTCTTAGATGAGGGCCTTCATCCTTTCCAGTGATATGTATGTACGGTATTCCAAAATTTTCATCTTAAGCTTTAGCTAACATTTTTAACACGAGCACTTGTCAAGAACAGAAGCCCATACTTCTCCGGAAAATTCAAGTCATCCCACAGTAAGAACCAAGCATCCGGCAACTGTATTTTACATAGTTCTCGTAATATTATTTTCTATGAAGCAAGGTTCTTTTTTCAGTTCTGGTTTATTTTGTACATAGTTAATTGTTTGATGCATCTCATGTAATTTTATTATAGATGGCTGATCGGAATAATCAAGATAATAGATAGATATTTGGACAAGTGAGCTCTTTAGCTGCATATGCTGCTTGCGTAGTAGTTATTTGGTTTTGGACTTATGCACGTGAAAATGATCGACGTACGATCGCATATGACATACGACTTGAAAGTGAACAAGTCAGAGATGAATTATTGAATCATTTATTCTCAAATGAACTTTGTCGTAGTATTATAAGAATGACTCCTTCGGCTTTTACCGGTCTATGTAAGATGTTAGTTAGAAAGGGTGATCTTAGACCAACACTTCAAGCTACAGTTGAAGATCAAGTTTCCAAAATACTTTACCAGTTAGCACAACATACGACGAATCACGAGTTATCTTTTATTTTTCGACGATCTGGAGAGTCGGTCAGTCGTCATTTCCTTATTTTCGTGCGAGCGATCTTGGGATTATATGAAAAATTTATTAAGCAACCTGATGGCTCCCAAATTCCTATTGAAATTGCCAACATCCAAAGATTCTACCCATATTTTAAGGCGAACACAATTATATTTTTTATTAAATATTTAATTAAAATTAAGATTGTTTGCATTTTAATTCATGACTACAATGTCAGGGTTGTATTGGCGCAATTGATGGTACACATATACGTGTTAAAGTTTCACAAAGTGAAGCACCTAGATATCGTGGAATGAAAGATTATCCAACACAAATGTATTGGCTGCATGCACATTTGATTTTTAATTCACATATGTATTAACTGGATGGGAAGGGACAACATCTGATTCAAGAATCATGAATGAAGCTTTAAATAGACAAGACCCTCTAAAAATTTCAGAAGGTAAATGTTACATAAATTTATCTAGGTAAATGTGATGAACAGATAATTAAAGCTTTTCTTTATAATATTTAGGAAAATACTACCTTGTTGATGTTGGATTGATGTTGATAAGTGGACTTATTACGCCTTATAAGGGAGAAACATATCACTTGAAAGAACATTCAAGAAATTCACCTCGAAATCCTCGTGAATTATTTAATTTGCGACACGCATCTTTGCATAATGCTATTGAACGAGCAATTGGAGTTCTTAAAAAGAGATTTCCTATCATTTCTAGTTCAACAGAGCCATCATATTGTATTGAAACCCAAAAGCTTATTATTTTTTCATGTTGTGTTTTGCACAACTACTTAAGAGGTGCAGATTCAATTGATATTTGTGTGACGAACTACCAAATCCTAGAGAAAGTGATGAGGAGTTTAGAAGGGGAGAGTTGATTCGAGATGGCATAGCAACTGACATGTGGACTAATTATCAAACTTAATCTTCTCGGAGATAAAAATTCAATAAATATTTTTGTAGCTATTTATTTGATATTGTTTGAAAGTAATTTTTCAGCTATTATTGAGTTATAAACATTATGTGTTTATTTTATACCTCTTATAAATATTTATGTCTGATGAAGCTTTTTTTATCTAAGTCTTATGAATATATCTTAATTATGTAGTTGTCAACATGGCGAAAAGGTCAAAGGCATCCTCAAGCGATAAGTTTTATGGATAATACTTATGTTTGCATTTGGTCAAATGCTATGGATGATGACTTAATTGAGGCATTCCATCATGATCACACACTTGGAAACAGGGTTGGTGGAACTTTTACTGCACATGCAATAGATAATATAGTGAAGGAGATGCAGTCAAAATTTTCAGATAAATTGTTTATGAAGGAGAAAGTTCACAACCGAATGAGAAATATTAAAACAAAATTTATCAAGAGTTATGACACCTTTAAAAATGGGATGAGCGGATTTTCATGTGATCCCATCACAAATATGTGGAATGCTGAATCTGAAGTGTTGGATCAATTAATACATGTACATTTCTTTTTAGTAATTTTCTTCTTATTTTCTCATTTTATTTATTACTATGTTATACTTTTTTTTTGTGTAGGCTAAACATGAAGCTATTGAATGGAGGAACAAGTCGATTACAAATTATGATAAGCTAAGTGAGCTATACGGATGAAATAGAGCTACTGGAAAACACGTTGACAGTGGACCAGACCTGTGTAAGAAGAGGTGCTCATAATAATTTTAGAAGATCAAGTAATAGTTCATACTATTGATGAGGTAGATGAACTGGTTGCTATGGATGCTGCCTCCTTGGAAAATACTGAGGAACATGAACAACATGAGCACAGTCGATCAACTTCAGAAGCACCTAACTCGAATGCTTATTCAGAGGCACCAACTTCTATCAGGAATAAAAGGTCTAAGAAAGATCATCTGGAAGGCATGACTGATATGTTGAGGGCTGGAACGGATAATTTGGCTAATGCTATTAATCGCCTCTCTACTATGCCACCCATTCCTGAGAGTGAGATATGGAAAATGGTACAGAAGTTGGATTTGGAGCCTAGTATGAAACTAAAAGTAAAAATCTTTCTTTGTCAACATGCAGACGTGTGCCGCACACTGATTGTATGTCCATTGGAAGATCATAAATTACTTTTATTGACCATAATGTCGTCACCTGACAATTGAGTTAGAGTAATATTATTTATGGTATAACCGTTATGGATTTTATCAGATATGAGTATTTCATTACGGATTATATGTCACGTTGTTAGAAAACTTTTATGCTATACACTTTAAGATATGGATTATATGTCATGTTTTTTTAACCAATGAATTCTTTTGACTAAAGCTTAATTTAAGAAAAACTCGGGTTACTGATAATCAAATCAACCAAATAAAGAGTAAATATCGATAATTGAGAGCGAAAGAATAAAAGTGGCCTTTATTTCCCAAAAATCAGATGATCTCGTTTGTTACATTCACATTCCTTTTATAGGGATGGTCTCCTAGTACAACGTTTGTATTTCTGTCATGAAGCCTATTAAATGCTTAATTATTGCATTTATGAGGCGTTACAGAGATGAATAGTAACTGTTATTTTAGGAGTTGCATAACGTACGGGACATTGATTGTTGATCTTCGAATCGGCCTATTATTGCGTTCGGATTTGTTGTGACCGTGCCTTTTCTTCTTTGGTGATCTTTCCGTGGCTGATTCCTTGTATCGGCTGTATCTCTTTATCCCGCGTCCGCGTGTGATATTTTGATTGGTCCACCTGGTTGGCTGAGTCATCTAAAATCTGTACACGTGTAAGGCTATATATTTTTTACCAATACAGATAGTCCCCCCACTTGCCATGTATTGAGCGTATAATACTTGNATGTACACGTGTAAGGCTATATATTTTTTACCAATACAATGTTGTTAGAAAATATTACTTATGGTCTGAATTCTGAATGGAGTCTACTTAACCTTTTTTATAATTATTATGATCTAATTAAGAATATAGTGTACTTATTATTATTATTTTTAATATTATTAACTTGTTCAATTAATTTCAATAGAATTTGCATGAATTTAATTGCTTAATTTATATATAAGACATAATTGGTGATAAAATAGTAGAAAGGGATTTCTTAAATAATTTTTATGTGTAATTCTTGATAAACTAAATATTTAAAATAATTGAGGGTATTTTAGTAAACTTATTAGTTACAGTACAGTACGATACAGTCAAACCAAACAGCAAAATGGTATTTTAACAATAGCAAACAATGCAATCTATCCAAACATTGTATTCATAAAATGATACGATATAATACAATACAGTACAATACGATACATTATAAAACGACGGGGAACAATGATCCAAACAAAGTGTAAGGATCAATAATCTTGCCTACAACAATCCTCCGTGAGAATTATAACTGAGGCAAGCAAGATTACTGACTTGAAATAATAGTTTACTGAAAAATTACTTTCACTCTACTATTTTTTTCATCAGTTATTATATATTAATTTTGCTACACGTGAATTACAAAATTAATACATGTATAACTCAGAGATAAAATATATAGACGTGATAATAAAGTAATTAAAACCCATCATTTCAGCACAGTATGAAACGTAAATAAAAAGTTTCAAGTCAAGAATATAAAAACTAATTAAGATTGTATTATAAAATATATCAAGTTTCATCAACTATCCCAACGAAAAGAGATTACTCCATTATAGAGTAAGAAAAGCTAAAAAATATATTTAGAAGACTAGAAATGTTTAAAAGACTAGAAATATTTAAAAGACTAAGGAAATATTTTTACTACAAAGAAAGACGACCAAGTCTAGTTCTTGTCCTACAAAGATTGAATATTCTTATACACAGAGAGATTGCTATTTATAGAAAAAGATGAATAGCTTTTGTCATGTTCCTCTTTTGCGAATGTGAAATACATGTATGAGAATGTGACTTTTGTGTACACAGATTCCATATATGCAGCTATGACATTTGTGCTTCACTTTTGACTTCATGAGTTAGTCTTGCAAATGTAGGTTCTATGTATGCGAATGTGACCGTTGCAAATATAGATTCCAAACATGCATCTATGACTTTTTTTCTTCCATTCTTGACTTCATGAGTTAGACTTGCAAATGTAAGTTCCATGTATGCAAATGTAACCTTTGCATATATGGATTCCCCATATGCATCTATAGCTCTTTTGCTTTCATTCATGACTTCACACGTTAGACTTGCAAATGTAGGTTCCATGTATGCGAATGTGACCTGCGCATATAGATTCCACGTATGCAACTATGCTCATTTTCATCTCTAATTGTCTCTTCACCATAAGCTCGTATGTATATTCCACATTTGCGAGTATGAAGATGATCAGTGCAATTGCGACTTTGCTTCATTCTCTTGTCTTTTAGCCTCTTTCCTTCTTTTTCATAATTTCTTCTTCCTACAAGATTTGTTACAAAATATGCGAGGATATGATATCATTATTCATATTTTATTTTTAAAACTTATTTTTTACATATGAAGTGACATGAACAATTATATCCATTAGTGTCACGACCCAATTCTCCCTTCGACTGGGTCTCGTGACGGCACCTAGTCTAGACGACTAGGTAAGCCTATTCCTTACGCAAAATTTAAGATAAAACGGGTAGAATAGAAATAAGTGATATAAATCATAATAAAGTCGATGCCGCTCGGCATTAACAGTTTACTTTACCCAGAACCCGGAATATCACAATATATCACAAGCTAACTCTACAGCTCAATATGTACACTAGGAAAAGAAAAGACCGTATAGTTTCATCTACAAGTTCTACTACATAAAGATAAGAAGGGGACTCGGAGATCTGCGGACGTTGCAGATTATACCTCGAGTCTCCTGATACTACTGCTGCTGGCTAGCTGAGATACCGCGTACTAGGACCTGGATATACACATGGGGAAAACATGCGCAGAAGGGCGTGAGTACTCCACATTCGGTACTCAGTAAGTGCCAAGCCTAACCCCAGTCAAGTAGTGACGAGGTCAGGTAGAGGCCCTACTGAGATTTGCAAAATGACTGATATAGTAAGCAAGTAAATAAAACAGGTGATAATCAACAAAAATGACGAGTAAAGACTAGCAAGAACAGTATAACTAAATGCTCAGATCAACGCAGCATATATAAAGCTCTTTAAGAAAGTAAAGGTGCAATGCAATGCAATATGAGGGAAAGGCTCAGGTCTATGCCCGCAATCCATGTATGCAATGCAGTATGAGGGAAAGGCTCAGGTCTATGCCCGCAATCCCCGCATATATATATACGCAATATAAAGTAAAATCTCAAAATAGCGTAGTTTAAGGGTTTTAGGAAAAAGAACCAGTTGGAAATCTCGGAGTAAAATCCTTAAATCAGTTTCAAATAATAGTAACGATTGGAAAATCAGTTAGAAATCAATTTACCAGGATAAAATCTTAAGTTATTATGCAGTTCAAACCGATAACAGTAATAATAGAGTTGAAAATGAGGTATTGTGTAGAAAGAAGTATGGAATTTCAATGAAAATATCCTGTGCACGCTCTCGTCACCTCACGTACACGGGGTTTTATAGCAAAACCAGTTAAAATGCCTAAGGGAGATTCCCCAACACAGAGTTTGGCAAGCCACTTACCTCAACTGTGCAAATCAACCGCTAATCACTCTCTTGCCACGAGTATCCAACTCCGGGTGGCCCAAATCTATTCAATTCGATGGTATAATGTATATATAAATTCAAGAAATCAAAATAACTAATTAATTCGGAACTAATACGCAAATTAGAAAATTCGACCAAAATGCCCCTCTGGCCCACGTCTCGGAATCGGGTAAAAATTTATATTTTCTGAACCCTTATTCACTCACGAGTCTAACCATATGAAAATCCCTCAATTCGGAGGTCAAATACCCAATCAAAACCCCAAAAATCGGTTTAGGAAGTTTCTTCCAATGTTTTCCCAATTTCAACTCAAAATCTCGAATTTAAGGGTGGAATTTACGATTTGGAACATGAAAATTAACCTACGGTGTTTAGAAGTCACTTACCTTGAACACCCAGGTGAAAAGTCCCTCAAAGATCACCTCTCCCGAGCTCCCAAAACTCAAAAATGGTGAAATAACATAACCCTCGGATTTTTGGAATATGAACAAGGATTTCCGCACCTGCAGTCCCTTTCACTGCACCTGCGGAAAAGGCATCGCAGGTGCAGAATTTCATTAAATCCCCTGGGGTCGCACCTGCGGTCCATTGGTCGCACCTGCGGGACCCCGGTCGCACCTGTGGACACTGCCCAGCCTAACCGACTTCGCACCTGCGACCTCTGTATCGCACCTGCGCGATCGCACCTGCGGAAAATCCTTCGCAGGTGAGAAAACACCAGAAGGTTGCCCAGTTCAGCAACTTACCAAGTCCAAAATTCTTCCGATAAGCATCCGGAACAACCCCGAGGCCCCCCGGGACCTCAACCAAAACCACCAACTGACCCCAATACCCTATCCACACTTGGTCGGGCCTTAAAAACACGTCCCCTAACATCAAAATATCTAAAAATGCATAGATTCAAGCCTAGGAACTTAGGAATTTTCAAGAATTCACCCCCGACGACGAACCACGTCTAAACTCAACCGAATGACCTCAAATTTTGCACACAGGTCATAAATGACATTCCGGACCTGCTGTCGCTTTCAATTCCATTCCGAGTCTGATATCAAAATCTCACATATCGGCCGAAATCGCCGAAATTCTGACTTTCGCCAATTCAAGCCTAGATCTACGTCCGACCTTGAAAACACAATCTGAACACGCTCCCAATCCCAAAATCACCCAACGGAGATAACGGAGTCAACGGATTCCCATTCCGGATCCGTCTTCACTAGCTCCCACTACAGTCCAATTTCTAAGGTTAAAGCTCACCTTATAGGACTATATGTCCGAAAACACTCCAATTGTCATTACTCAACTCTCCGACTCGTTCCATTAGACTAATAAGACATGGGAGACACAGTTATCAGGGGATCGGGGCGCTAACTCTCAAAACGACCGGCCAGGTCATTACAATTAGGGGGAAACCATTGGGGCAACTCTAGGCAAAGAAACAGAGGGGTTAACAGTAGATGTAGCAGACAATACTGGAAGGGAAGCAAGTGGAAGCTCTTAAGAAACGGGTCCGAGTCCTTCGTCGTCCTCAAAGTTATGGATGAATAACCTTTCAACGGGACTTGAGGGGGGGGGAGGTTGTCTAAGTTACCAACGTTTTCATCAGAAATTTCGAAAAGGACACTTTTTCTGGGTCATCAACGAGTCTGAAGGGCATTGAACTTTATGGGGGATCTTGAAAGACAAGGGCTTCATTATCTGAAACCACGTATCTTCTGATACGCGGTTTTCTCACCAAGGAACCTTCTTCGGCATCCTCTTCATCATCAGACCCTAGTTTTTCTCTTGAAGGAAGAAGCATTAAGAATCCGCTATTGTGCAGAACTTACAGAAAGCCTGGTTGTGGGAACAGATGCGGTACTGATGCCACAAATGAAAAACCCTAATAAAAATAGGGGGTGAGGCAAAAACTTATATATGAAAATGTAATAGGGAAAAAAACATGAGAATAAAAAGGTATCGTGAGTCTTCACTTTCCAACCATATTTCTGTGAAATAAATTTTCAAGATCTTTTATCCATGGGAGTAGCAGTCAATACTTTTTCTACCCAAGCACGGAAGTCAGAAATTTCTTCGAACACTCCCATGGTTGATGAAAAATAAAAATACGATTATGTAAAGAAACTCAACACGTCAATGATAGAAAAAGAGAAAAAAATACTTACGGGCAAAGTTCCATTTTTTTCACCTACTAATCCACTGGTGGGGGCAGCAACAATTCAGGTGTACCAGCCACGATCATGGTCATCCTCGGGGCTGAGTAAAACCCTTTTACTTCTGCCCACGAGATAAAAGATACCTTCACGAAACAACTTTTGAGAGTAAAGGTGAAGTATGTGATAGAAGATAAAAGGAGCGGAAACCAAATCCGACAAATAGCAAAGGCAAGCAACTGCCCTCCATACTATGGGACCGATTTGGCGAGGGCAAACATTAAAATAGCGACAGAACTCAATGATCATTGGATCGATGGGAGGTTTAAACCCTAAAGTGAAAGGACAGGAATAAACGAAAGAGAAGCAATCATGGTAAGATGTGATTCTTTAGTTGGCACTAGGAATTAAAACTGGAAAATATGGTTTCTAATGACATTCACGTCGAACTAAAGAAAGTAAACCAGGGGTGATCAGACTTGGGTAGTGTTCTGCGGGGTTAAGGGAAGCTACAAAAGAAACTTGATTTTTCTTGGTTTCACGATCTGTCACAAAGGAAAACTCTTAAGGAACAATCTCAGAAATCGTAGGCTCACGCATGGGTTCATTCTGATCCCTACTCATAGAAGAAGAACAAGGGGTTAAAGGGGCTTTAGATCTAGAAGAAGATGGTTTGAAAAAAATAGTTTGAGAAGTAGAACTGCGAGTACATAACGAACCGAGACGAAAGAGTCTACCGCCTCTCCTACTCCTAGTAGGGACAATAGAAGGAGCAAGCTCATCAACGATCACTACTTTACGAGAGTCTGGTGTTGAAGGAGACATGTTTAACAAAGAAATACAGAGGAAAAATATAGGAGTACGAATGAAGGTTAAGGAGATGAATACAGAGAAAAAAGAAGAGGATTTCAAAAAATCAAGTGTTATGAAGTATTTATAAGGAGAGACAACCGTCGTGAAGGTTGATCATTATGAAGTGACATAATAGAACCGTCACTTCATGATTGATGCAGTCGTAGAAAAACCCTAAAAAATACTGAAAAAATTAAAAAACCGATCAAGTTAAGCCACACGGCATGGGCATTAAATGGATGTGACATACATCGCATCGATTCTAAAAAGATTATTATGATACTCAAGAAACAGCGGCAAAGAATTCTTACCATAAATACCTACCACTTTCCAAATATTCAATTGATAATGCTCAGAAAGTGGAGGGACCATCTGTATTAGTGAAAAAAAGGGAATGACACATGGACTATCACCATGGTGACAATCAATACTACATGGACCAACAATATAGCGACAAGTGGCATTCTTAATTAGACGAGTTAAAGAATGCAAGAAGGCACGAGAGAAACACCCTCGAGGTTACACTAAGAAAAGAACCGGGCCTGATAGTTGTAAAAGGAGAAACATGAGCGGAATGGATAAAGATCATTAAGAGCCCGTTTGGATGTGCTTATTTTAAATGACTTTTAAGCCAAAATCGCTTTTAAGCCATAAGTTAAGAATTTTTAGCTTTTGGGTTTTGACTTGTTTTTGTCATTATAACTTAAAAACAAGTGCTTAAAAGTACTTTTTTACTTTATCCAAACACTACAAAATGACTTAAAAGCTATTTTGACTTAAAAGCACTTAAAATAAGTCAATCCAGACGGACTCTAAGAAGGGAAGATACACGAACATGTGATAAAAAAAAGGAAGGGAAATGGATATATAATTACGGTTACACAAAATCCTCAGCAATAAATACTTTTGTTACAATTATATATGGTAACGGGTAATCAAGACAATTAATGTCATTAATGAGCCCGAATTAAGTAAGGAAGCTGTTTTAATTGTATATTCATATATAAGGACTTCGACCTTATTTGTAATGGTATCTGATTTTTATTGAAATCTATGCAATCATTCTTTACGTTATTCACAAGGTTCTAACCGCAATTTTGGGAGTGATTATCAATCTATTTCGTATTTTCTTTCTTTGTCAATTATTTCTATTTTTTGATTTATTCATCAAATTATTAGGAAAGTGAAGTAAATCTTGATTGTCAGTAACCCGATTTCTTCTAGATATTGACTTTGATCGAAAAATCTATTTTTGGGTGAAACACACTACTGGTACCATGTTGAATTATATGACCAGCTCATTTAACTGTTTAAAAAGCTACATTTGGCAAACTTTTAGTTACTTAATTACATTGTCAACACTATCTTCCTAATAATACCCTACTCTAAGCCTACAAACGAGGCCAGTGTCCACGGACTATATATCTATTTACTAAAAATGTTCTATCTATCATTAAACGTTTGTGTGTGTCAGTGGTTGTCACACCCCTTTTCTACCCCCGAAAGAAGAAATGGTAGTATGGATTGAGGGTTAAAGAGTTTTTCCAATTAAAGTGACAAATTTGAGTATGGATTATTTTATTTACAAAGTCGCCACTTGGAATTGATTTTCGATGTTCCAAGTCACCTTTTATTTGAATCCCTAGTCAAAGGAAGGTTTGACTCTATTTTTTATCGGTCTGCGAAAATAAAGTTCGGGTAAGGAATTCTGTTGACCGGGGAGAAGGTGTGAGGCATTTCCCTGAGTCCCGTGGTTCTAGCACGGTCGCTTTATTGACTTAAAACTTGGCTTGAATTAATTTTAGATAAATTGTGATTTTTATTATTTTTATGTTTTAACTATCCGCTTTTAGTTTCTTGATTATTAGATTAATCAAGGAAAATAATTTTTATAAATTGCATTATCCCAATCATGTTACGCAATCGAATGCGTGATCGAGGTGGAATTTAGTAATTTTATCATAACAGCGCTACGCAAGTGAATCCGCAGTTACGGCGAAGATTATTAGTATATTATTACTTTTTTTTTAAAAGAAAAGAAAAAGTTACTACATTTAAAGAAATTAATTAAAAATCAATTATCGCTACGCAAGCGATTCTGCGATTTTAGCAAAAGATTAATTAAATTAGAAATTAATTCAAGCTAGTAAAAATGGTATGAGATTAATATATATATATATATATATATTAATCTCATACCATTTTTACTAGCTT